>CM075862.1:75800959-75898459 GCA_037975125.1 Latrodectus hesperus
AATACTGATATCCCTTCAAAGAGAAATTGAAAACTAAACCAAAGTTAATAAAATAAGTTAAGAGAATAATTATTCTATAATCAATAACGAGATAGATATTGAGGACTATACTCATCTGCCACATATTAATATCACAAGCCTAGAGCAGTCTAAAGGTTTACCAAATCCTCCAGAAAGATCAATTATGAACTAATCAAAAGTTTCAAATCAGAGTTAATTTTAACTAATCTTCAAATTAACTTGGCTTCTAAGAGTATAAAATATAAAATTTTTGAATTTGTTCCTATAGAATAACAGTCTTAATAGTTGCAATTTTTTTCCCTATGAAATAGTCACAATGGAATATAAGAGGTATTCTTAATAAAAAGCATCTATTTCAAATGGATGATTTTGTCTCCTCGGATATCCTTGTCTTTCAAGAAACTTTCCTAAAACCACGCCACCCCAAAAAATCGTATATAGGAAAAATAGGAGCAATCACGCAAGTAGAGGATTGAGAATAGCAGTATCTAAAGCTATCGCATCTCAAATCATAAATTTAGAAGAAAACGATCCACTAGAAAATGAAATTATGTCTGTATGAAAATTCATCATAATAACGTGTAACTCCAAATTATAAATTCCTATTCACCTAAGGGAACAATTAATTTAAACTCCTTTAAATTCCTTCAAAGTATTCTGTCCGGACCATGCCTTGTGCTAGGGGACTTTAATATACAACATATACATTGGGAAGGTAAAAGTAATACATCAGCAGGGCAAACTTTAGCAACTTGGAATGAAAAACATAACCTTTGCCTTTTGAACGATTCATCTCCAACTCTGAAACATACATTGTAGATCTATTGAATCTTGGGGATACCCCCAAGAGGATCTTTTTCTTTAATAGATTTATCTCGTATTTCTACTGACATTCAATAAATCTACAATGTATGTTTCAGATGATTCCTATGATAATGATCCTATATTTATTGAAATCAATTTCAAACCTATCCCTCCTCAAATAGGTAAAAAGTACAAATTTAATAAAAAAAAATTAGTGAATCAGTAAATCAAGAAATCAAATTTATAAATCTAACATCTTATTCCGAATGGGAAAAATATGTCATCAGATAATCAAGGAAAATACACACTCGGAAATGCTATTTAAAAATATTAACCCGCCATGGTGGAACTCTCTCTTTGCAATAAATTCTTGTTTCTGAAACGTCTATATTTGAAAAAAGCTGAGAAATATCTAGACAATGTCTCTTTGATTCGTTATAAAAATTTTTTAACCAAATTAAATCAAATTATTAGATATTCAAAAAGAAATTACTGGGATAATGTCTCTAAATCACAGCAAGACCCACATCTTATTTTCCGAATAATGGAATCTATCTCCCAAAGAAAGGACGTTTCCTCTCTGACACACAATGTTATGTATTTCAATGGCCAAGAAATTTGGGATCCTCAAAAATAATGCCAAGCTTTTGCCAAAATGTTTCGTTCATCAGAATGGTCATTTCCCATCCCCTTGGATTATCATGGACCAGGGAATATAAAACTCAATAAACTCTTTACTTTATCTGAACCAGACACAGCAGTACAATCTACTAGAATTACAACCCCTGGGTCTGAAAACATCTCTGCAAGAGTTTTCAAAATATTTCAAACATTTCCTTGAATAAAAATACTCGAAATCTTCAACAAAATTTCCAGTGATGAAATTCAGCACAAATGGAAGCATGCGATTATTTTTCCTATTCTAAATCCTCAGAAATCCAAATCGGATTTTAAAATTTACCGTCCTATCTCTCTAACATCTGTTCCATCTAAAATTTTTGAAAGAATACTGATTTGCTGAATCTACAAGTTTTAATTAAAAATAAAATACACAATAATAATTTAGGTTTTATACCTTTTAGGGATTGTAAGTCAGCTATATAAATCCTTTTACATATTAAAGAAGCAGCTAGTAATCAAAATAAATTTATGATTGGAATTTCTCCACATATCAAATTGGCTTATGATTCTGTTTATATTGATGTCATAATTCAAAAATACTTAAACCTAGGCATTACAGAAAATATTACACGTTGGATACAAGAATTTTTTTAAAACCGCTTTTTTCGAATAAAATGGCGTAATTGTCTTCCTTTATTCCAATATCTGAAAAGGGGAGTTCCTAAGGGGTCAGTTTATTAATGGCAGATTTCTTTGAGACTTTACCTCGAGGAATTAAAGGTTTAGTATATGTAGATGATATTCTTATTTACAGTTCTTATGACTGTCTTGATAGATTAAAAACAAATTTTTTTCGATGTATAATATGGGGTCAATATTGGAAATTGAAAATCAGCTATGAAAAATGATTTGCAATTAATTTATCCAAGCTCAAAGGAGACATAAATTGGTCCTTCTCAACAAATGGTGGTCTGATTGAGTGGAAAAATCAAATTAAATTCTTAGAAATTCCGATTGATAAAAGAAATAGTTTCCGAAACTAAATAAATGATCTTATAAAAGAATCAATTTACTAAAGATTATCTCAAACAAAATGTATAGAGCTAGATCACATCATTTTAAATCTAGTCAACGCATCTATTTGTGGTTTGTTTCGATATAGCAGCAATATTCTAGCACAGTCAAAATCCCTCCTCCTACCATTAGAAGTATGTTATACTACTGCTCTTCGAATAGCTCTTGGTCTACCTAAATGGACATCAAACATTGTTCTCCGCAAAATTTCCTGTACTGAAGAGATTTACCATAAATTCAAGAAAATCAATTCAAAACTTCTGGATAAATAGATTTTCTTTAAAAGAATTTTCGCCTATATATAACCATATTTCCGGTGAAAAAGAATCACACAAAAATTTGGAATATAAACAGATTAACTTATTTTTTCAAAGTCTAAAAGAATTTGAAATATTCCCTTATTATCTCATACAGTTTGTACTTCCACAGAAACCATTGCCTGCCTCCATTTTTATACATATTTAAAAAATTTGCTTTTGATAAATTTGATTTTCAGAACACCCAGATCCCTCGAAAATTATCAAATACTACCTTTATTCGAGGAATTCCAGGGTGAACATTTTAAGCCAATTCATATTGTTGCAAATGATGCTTCCAAGTCTGCTAACATGACGGCAATCGCTGCATGGTCTCCGTGCCAAGCAATCAGATTCAGAATCAACAATATAAACTCAATATTTACAGCAGAGAGGCTCCAGCAATATGCCAAGCAATTGACGACTTAATGGTTTTTAAGGCACTGAACTACATTTTCACGGATAGTAAATCTGTTCTCATGGCTCTAATAAATGCTCTAATAGGAACTCTTTAATTATTCTTCACTTAAGAAACAAGTTATACCAAGCCGCAAAATTTTATCCTCTCCTAAAGATCCTCTGGGTTCCTGCCTGCAAGGGTAAACGAAACGTCTGATAAATAAATTAAATCAGTACCAGAAATAGGTGTATATCTTCCTTTGATTTAAAAAGATTCCTCAGAAATTTCATAAATCGTGCCTGTGAGTCTATATAGTTATCTCGTAAATTTAACGACATCATTGGAAATATACCAGCGTGGATCTCTCGAAGGGAAGACATTTTTTTCTGCGAAATTTATAACACGAATGTCAATTACTCGTGCTCTTTTACATCGTTTCAATTGAACAGAATCTAAAACTTGTCAAATATGTAGGATCTGCAATGATATAGATCACATATTATTTCACTGTAGCAAATATACAAATCAAAGAGGAAATACCCAAACCGTGAACTTTTTAGCAAATAATCTCAAGGAAAGACTACAAATAATATTGAATAATCGGACAAATATAAAAAGATTTTCAAGATTCCTTCTCTTGGTGAACTTATTCTGAATAGAAATTAAATTTCTAAAATAATAACGACAACAGTCTTTAATACCGCTGAAAGTCTCAATGTACATCAATTCAATCAATTAATTGAGAATTCTATTGAGTAATCAAATAAATATTTCTATAAATACCAGAATTTAAAAAAAATTTTAAATCGTCCTGCCAGATTTAAGCTAACCATAAAATGGATGTTTTGTCATGTCTTTTTCATTTTGCTTTTTCTGCTGTTCTATTGACGTTGACACTAGAACATGTTTCGTTGACAATAGAACAATAGGCTTCAGTCAATGGAAAAAGGCTTCTCAGACAGATGCTTTGCTCTTTATATACGAAATCGTTTTATTAACAAAATGAACTTCGACGCTATTCTCAGAAATTTGATGGTGAACTGCGCCTTGTTTGCTGTCACTCAAAGAACATGGTTGAAGGTAAGCAGCAAATTCATCGACAAGTCGGATTGACAACGTTGTCTCAATACCTCAATATAATGTGACGTGGATGAAATGTTATTTGACGTCATGAATATTTTAAACCAATGAGAATCGTAATACGTACTCAGGATCTCAACTGTAACGAAAGAAACAACGATTTTATTGTTAATGAAAGAATTTTGTTGAAAATAATTGAGAATTGATAAAAGTCTTAGTCGTAAAATACCGCTTATTTTTAAAAAAATTGATCTTTTTTTAAAAATGATTTCGAATTTTTTCTAGTTTATTGCAATTTATTTAATCTCATTTCTTTCAAGATTTAAAATATGTTCAAAACATTGCGTAATAAAATTACTAAATAATATGAAACAGTGTTCTTTCAATTTAATTTGTTATTCAACTCCTTTACACTATATAAACTCCCAGAGAGCCAACAAAATTTGGTAGGTGTGTATAACAGAAATTTTATCAAGATCTCCCAAGTCAACAGGAACAAAATGTCACAGTTAAATTGGAAAAATATTTACTTGACAGTTGAAAGATATTTCTTGTAGATAGAATGGAAGTATTTCTTCAGCATGTTCAAACTTTCTCACTTCCTTCTGGAGAACTTTTAGTTTAGATTAAACTGTTCGCGAATGTGAAAGTCACGTGTGTTCAAGTGCCCACTAGAAAATTATAACTTTTGAAACTTGCATTAAAAATGATTAAATGTGTTTTATTTCTTGAATTTCTGATGCAATCCAAAATGTTTGCATAGTCCTGTTAACGACTAGGTAAACTAAATCTTGAAAATTATGTGAAATATATACGCTTAGAACTTTTTCCCTTGGGCTGTTGAAATTTGCAAAAAGTTATATAATGTAATAATTTTCACTCTATTAAAAGAAAACACCTGTTTGGTAATTATATCATAATGGTTTCTATAACTCAAATTTGTGTATATATATTGAATTATTTTCTAAACAATATCAAAGTCCACCCCTTTTCTTAAATAGTTGTCAGGAGAAACAAATATAAATAGGAAAGAAACAACCTGAAGAAAATTTAATTTCTATAATTTTATAATGTTCTGTTTTGAAGTCTTTAACTAGAATATAAAAGCGTTTTTAAAGTATATCCAAAATGTTTTAACATTGTAAATTACATAATCTTGTTAAGAAAAAACTTCATACACATTTTTAATTAGAAGTATATAAAGAAAATAAAAACAAAATATATTAATAGCATTTAGCATGAATATTATATATATATATATATATATATATATATATATATATATATATATATATATATATATATATATATATATATATATATATATATATATAAATGCAAGGTTAGATACAGAACTGAAAAGCACAAGAATATATAAAAAAACATTTATGCTTAGCAATACATTTAGCGCAAAAGCTAAAGTTAATAGTATATTTTATAAAATACAATGAAAAATGCCAAATGGAGAATAGTACATTGAAAATACTAAATGGAAAACAATACATTGAAAATACTAAATGGAAAACTAAATCTAAAAGAATATTTGGAATAATTTCAAGGAAAATATCAAAGATGATTGATATAAAATGGAATGAAGTACCAATATGGCCAACTTCGTCAGGGGGTGTTGACCACATTGGCACAAATTATGACTTTTCTGCAATGGCCCAAGACATAGTCTTAAAGAAGGCAGTACGCCCCAAAGCCATACCAAATTTTTTCCAAATATTATTTTAGTATTTAGTTTTCCATTTAGTATTTTCAATGTATTGATTTTCATTTAGTATATTCGGAATCAATTAGCGTAATGGAAGCTTGGAAGAAATTTTCAATCAAGCACTGTATCGAAATCATATCTTTGTCACTGAAAGAAATAAAAACATCAACCTTAAATGCGTGTTGGAAGAAGATATGGCCCACTTCAGTTGAAACAGAAAACATGCGTGAAATATCAGAAAACGAAATTGGTGCCATATTAAAAGTCGCTAAATCAATCGGAGGCAAAGGTTTTGTGGATATGGCTACTGAAGACATTCAAGAATTATTAGTGGAAGAAGAATTTGATGAAGCGGATTTGATGGAAATGGCATTCCTGGATGCAAATCAAATAGATTTTGAGGACGATGAAGATTGTGCAGTTAAGAATTTAACATTAAAAGAATTAGAAGAAGGCATATCCTTAGCGGAAATTCTCGAGTCATTTTTCTTGAAAACAGACCCTTCCACGGAAAGAAGTCGAAAATTCAAAAGGGAGCTGCATAACTGTTTAACTCCATACCGCGAAATTTACAATGACCTAGTAAGAACTAGTCAGCAAAGTTCGATTACAGATTTTTTTAAGAGGGGAAAACATACAAAAACTTTAAATAGAGAAAAAAGTTCTGAAAGTGAAGGTGATATCGTTCCACCCAAAAAACGTTCTTCGTTGATTGTACTGAGCAGTGACGACAAATAAATTCATTAAATTAGGGTTGCGTTAGATTAAAATATTTTTTCTTACTTTGTGTTGGATATACATTTATTATTTAATAAAAATTAAGTTGTTTATGTCGAATTAAAAAAAATATTTGTTTTTAATAAGTTTTTGGAACGTAACCCCCTTTTAGTACTAGTTCTGGGTCTCATACAACACGATTTCACACAACACGGCATTTTCTAGGAGCCTAACTACCGTGTTATAGGAGGGTTACCTGAATATATATATATATATATATATATATATATATATATATATATATATATATATATATATATATATATATATATATATGTATTTGATACCTATTATTCATAAAAATTTATTTAAAGATTTGTAATAGAGAAAATTTATGATATTATAATTTGCATCCTTAACGTAGAGTTACTAGTTAAAGTAAAACAAATTATTATATAAAACTAATTTACATTCATTATGCGTGCTAACTCCCGACGCAGTTAAAATGTAGAGTATAAATTCCTCAGTAAAGTTGTTGAGGATTTTTGCATTCGCCAGGGAGCAGCTGCCTCGCATCCATCATTGCTTTTTCTATCTCCAGGAACACATCGAAGCCTATCCCGCATCAAAGGTGAAATATTTCGATAAAATTTTAATACTGTTACACAAACTTGTGACCTTTTTTTCAAATGAGAATTCCTTCCGCGGTCCACGGTATCTTGCGAGGACTCCGTGAGCTGGTCATAAATCAGAGCTTGACAGGAAAGCTTTCGTGACCCTGAGCCACTGCCATTCATCACAGCTCAATCTATCACAGAAAACTTCATAAAATGCACCTGTCTCGATGTCAGGGTGGCCTTCGCAAGAGTAAATACTGTTTTCAATTTCGAATCAAACTTTGCACTGATGAAGACTCTTTTTCGCTATCATTTACGACTATAAGCAAAAACATGAGTTTTTCGTTCATTATTTTAGAATTTATGATTATTATGTACCATACTCATTAATAACATCGCAGTGACAAAAGCATTTTTATGTATTTTGTAAATACATAAAAATGCTTTTTATTACTCGATGTGTAACAAAAAGAATAAAAAGATTTCTGTGATAAGATATGTATATAGTATATATATATATATATATATATATATATATATATATATATATATATATATATATATATATATATATATATATATATAAATTTGGGAAATTATTATTTTTACATAATCATAAATTAAATTTCTTCCTGACTCCTGAGCTGTGGGTCCCGGGTTCGAATCTCGGTTCGGTCATGGATTTTACTTTCTTTCTCTATTCTCTCTATGTTTCTCTGTCCTTTCTTCTGTGATGATGTATGAATGTGGTCCACCCTATAAAAGGGTTTGTGGCGGTATGGCGCGGGCATCTCTACTCGCCTCCGTGACTTGGTTCACAGGTGCCCGCTGGGTAACGACAAATGAGTTGCAGTTTCTGATCTTGTTGCGGCGTAGGGTTGGTCACACAAATGCCCACCGTTGTAAAAAAAATTTTTAGTTTTTTAACATATAATTATATTTTTAAGTGGATTAATTGCTATCAAATTTCCCACATATAAATTAAAATTCCTTTTTATATATGTTGGGAAAATCGAAATTAATTTCATTCAATATTTAAACATCTAACTGTGATATTTGTGTGTATCGAATCAAAATAATGCTCCTAAGTGAAACATTCAATTTAAATGTAAATAATATGCTGAAAGGATACACAAAATGAAGTAGTGTAAATACAACAACTTAAATGCACGTGTAGAAAATAAGGAAAATCGGTAAAGACTGAGACACAATAACAAGCAATAATTCGTGTTTGGATTATATGATGTGTTTATAAATAGAAGATATATACGCTGAATAATTTTTTGGGCCGCCCTTGATAACACATCAGCAGTTAGTCAAAGTGCAGGCTTAAATAAATGCAGATTGTCTTCTAAGGGATAACAACGATCTTGCGATGTGAAATGGATGTGATTTTTCACCATTGTTGTCAACGTTTCGAATTCTGAAAAGCCGTGTTAGACTTCTAAGAGTCTGCTCAATCTGCAAACCGCACGGTTTCTTGCTCTCAACGCAGTGTCTTGTGGCAACAGCACACCCCATGAACTTTGGATCTCCTGAGTGATTTCAACCTACAGGGACTTGGGAATTTGTTTCAGAACTCTTATATTTGCACTCACTCATTTTTTTTGAGTTTAACAATTCATTTTCTGCGTTTTCCCTGCCTTTACGTTTGCAGTTCACAGTTATATTAATAAGATTTGATTTTTTTTCTATATGATGTCTGAAATTTTGGAAACTATTTTCCAACTAAGACTTTTATAGTACCTACCGTGTTGCGAAATTCCTTTGATAAAGTCATTGTTTCACAAACCCATAAATGTGACCTGATAAGCTATTAGTAGCATTTCTATAGAACTCAATTACATACCAAATTACATCAGATGCCATTTTAGAGAGGTATCCCAACACATTGTCCAGACAGTGTATTTGTGTGCGTAAATAAATATATTAAAAATAACAATATTTATGCAGGTAACTGATTAGCAGTAGTTAGAATAAATTAAGAAAGTTCTCTAATAAATCGTTGATTTTTATATTTATTTTTTTACCACATTATTGCAAAATCTCATTCCAAAATCTTTTGTTCAATTTCTCTTCGACAGCTTGATTAGTTACTTTTTGCAGCTCTTTCTTAATGACTTTCCACCAAAAAAATGTTAATTGATTTAATCAATGCCTTAAAGGTTTCTTCGATTTCAATTTTCCCTTTTCTTGCTGTAATTCGATTATAACTTCATAATTACAGCACAAAACCTCTCAGCATAATTCCTTTTTTTCTCTGCCTAGTCTAGGGGAGAAAAGGGAAAGGAATAGATTCTAAACAAAGCCATTTTTACTGTAATTTGGTATATTTTGATTATAATTTACAAACTCACACATATTTGGAATACATTAAAAATAGTCGAAATCAAATTCCAATGATTATGTGTGGGTGTACGAGGATGTGGTTGGGAATTTAATTAAATTGTAGGAAAAAATTCCATACTGGTAATTGAAAAGCAAACAAATAGTTTGAATGAAGTTAAATATTTTTAATGACATAAAATGCCTAAACACAAATAAAATGTAATTATAAATAAAAATTAGCGTAATATGTCATTCTGTACCAAAATGTGTAAATTTCAGTTTACGTATTAGTACAAAATGCTTATTACCCATTTTTTCGAACGAATTATTTTTAATTTTCGTAAGAAAAATATTTTGGCATGAAAATTAAAATGTCGGAAATAATTTCAGTTTACTTATGAATTAATTATTTTTATACAATTAAAATATGCAAAAAATATGAATCAAAATGCGACATTTTAATTAATAACAATTGGACTCCTATACTTATTAAGAAATTTGACAAAAAGAAAAAAAATTAGGAAATCAGTGCACCTACATAGTCTTATAATATTAGCGTATATCGATTGATAACATTCTCATTAAATTACTTTAAGAAAGCAAATGCAGGTTTTTTGACATATTTCACGGGTAATTTAGAAACAATGTGTTTTTAATTATAAATAAAAAATTTATAAATCAATTAGGAATGAAAATATTTTACTTAATTGTTTTCATCAGCATCGTTAACTTTTTCCTCTGATTATTTCTCATTAATAAATTCTAGAACGTCATCCATCCATCTTACAGTTCTAGAGAGAAATTAATAAACGAATATTTTTAAGGTATTTATTTGACAAATACAGTGAAAAATACAGACACAGTAAATTTAAAATCAGTACTGATACAATTTAAAATCTGATATGTATAATACCCAAAATTGAAACACAGTGGCTTCGCGCTCCCAAGTAACAGGCCAGTGGTTCGATCCTCGGGCTGGGCAAGGTCAACTCAGCCTTTCATCCTTTCAGTGGTTCAATAAACTGAGTACCAAGCATGTTTGAGAACTAAACGACATTGAGAATTTCACGTTAGGCTGACCATCTGACCTGGATATATGCTTCATACCCCAGGGCTCTCGGTCAGGAAAACAGATATGGTCACTATATCGGCCCACATTGGGCTATATTGTTGCATATTTAGTTTAGTACCAAAAATTAGTATAAGAAGTGAGTCTTTGATTTACTTAAATACATTTATTGTCATAGTATTTTGGTAATAATACCAAAGATTCTTACCACATTTAGTGATTCTTTTTTTCTTATAATGATTACCTAATAAACAAGCTTCTTTGAAATATTTATGAACAAGACTGATAAATATTAATAATTGAAAAATTATTTAAAAATGAAACGTCTGAATAATTTTTTTATAAACTATGGCATTGTGTGTAGAAAATGTAGGAACTTAATTTTAATAATTATCGCAAAATCTGTGACATTTCTTGATGACTTATATGGAATAAGATGAAGATCACCGATTTTTGTCTGATCAAACTGTACTAAAAGAATTACAAAAATAAACATGGGAAATAAGTATTGTGTATTTCATCCATAAAAATTTATTCCTTTTCAAATTTTCGGAAAGTTGTCAGGTCTCTTGATGTATTTGGTGTGAAATTTTTTTTATCAAGAAGCTTTTTGTTTTTTATATTAGAAATTATTTTCTGTTTTTAATGTATTTTTACACTGTTTTGATTTTTAATATTTTGAAAATTAGTGCATGTTAAAGGATTTGTTAAAGGATGACATTTAATTTCATTTTTATCTGTAGTTAAAAAATATTGAACGCTTAACTTAAATGTTTACTAGTCAATACTTTCTTGGAGGATAAAGAGCAAAAGAGTACATTGCTTTTTATGTTTACGTGTTTGAGGAAAATCACGCAATAAAATATTTAGTGGTTCTTGATATGCAATTCGTGGAGTTCCCCAAAAATAAAATTAAGTAGAAGGCAAGTTTTCATAAAGTTTTTACTTATCCACCATTTTGATAAAAGACTAAACGTATCCATTTTAATAAATTTAATTTTCCACAAAATGCAGCAATTCATTGAGAAAGTGGCTGCTGATTGAATTAAGTTTAATCCTAATCTATCTTTAATCAGATACTTGCATATGACGTCACGGGATCCTCTCGGACGAAATTTTCTTCTTACTTCCTAGGGGGAAATAGAAAATAAACATCAGTTGTGATTCACCTTGTGAAATGCACACAGTAATCCTTGATGAATTACTATTAATCGTTTGCATACTGAAGTGAAGAGAAAAATAAATCAGAATTGCACGTGGGTATAAACTTATAGTAAAAACACTTCTACTTACATAATCATCCGATTTCCGTGGGTCTCAAAATGGTCTGCTGAAATGTTTAGAAAGCATAAAAACCACGGCCACGTTTTCTGTCCTCAACTGCCTTCTTCTTCTGGGAGTGAAAGCTCCTAATTGTCTCCCAATAACAATTTAATTGTTAAATTTCTATGTGCATTCATGGTTACTTTCATGCGTGTTGCATAATTCGAAACTTAAGTATTGAAATGACTTCGGTCATAAATTCTTCAAACTGTGATTGGAGGGACTTATTCAGATTCTTGGCTAAAATCGTAAATTGTACTTATTACACTTTAAGAAACAAAATACAAGGATTTGCCAAGCTCACTGAAATGTTAGAACATTTTTAAAATTAATTACTGAGACAAAATTTGAAATTATTTGATCAAAAAAATTCATGTGGCCCGAAACTTCTTAATATTTAAGTATCGTTTTTAATATTTCTTGATACTCTGTTTCATTATAACTGCGCGTGTTAAAAATTAATATAATTTTTTTAATTCGTTATATGTATCACAAGATTTACACAAAAAGTAGTCGAATTTATCTGATAGATAGAACAATTCAGTACACATTTTATTTTGGTTTTACTGTCTATGTTGCTTATTTTTCGAAACCCTTTTTGAAGAAGCCCAATGGTGTAGTGGTAACGCTTCGAGCTTTCGAAGCTTCTGAGGTTCGATCCTCAAAGTCTATTCAGTTTTTTATCCCTTCATTGCATGTATTAGGGGTGACCAAGCTGCTTGATAGTCCGAACCATTTTCCAAAATTTGAAATTTTTCACGAGCCACAATTAAATACATATTAGAAAGGTATGCAAAATAGGTATTAAAATTTCTTTACAGAAATAATATTTATTGAAAACATAAATAAATGTACAAAGTATTTGCATTGAATTTAAATATTAAAAACTTAACACGTTTATTTTATACTTCTCCTTATAATTCTTTAAAATTTGGTGACTAATCGGTGATAGCACTTCCAGTAATTCCTTGAGATGCTGGTTAGTGAACACTGATCGGTGTTTGGATTTCACGAATTTTAAAGTGGAATAAAAGGAATTACATAAGTACGTTGTTCCGAATATTGAAATAATTCGATAAACAGCCTTTTTAAATTCAAGATTCTCGAGAAGTTCTCTGTGAATTATGCAGTGAATCGGGATGAATTTTGGAATTTGAGAATCATCTCTTAAAAGCTCAATAAGACCGATTTTTTTACTCAATATTGTTGGAGTTCCATCAGTTGAAATGCTTACAAGTTTATCAAGAGGTACATCAAAAGATTTCCTTATGGAATCGTATGGATTTTTCATATCGACACCACGATTTGACTCATGAAGTATTACTAAATTTAATCCTTCGTTAAGAAAGAATTCAGATTAAACAAAATGAGTGAAAACTACCAATTGCAGAAGATTTGTGGTATCTGTCGATTTGTCAAGGGCTAAGCTGAATGTTAAATAATTGTTTTTTTTCCAATTGCAAATTTCTGAATATATTTTACTCTAATACTTTTAATATTTAATATATTAAAATATATTGTAAATGAATATTATATGAATAACTTTCCCTTAATTAATCAGATTCATACGTTTTTAATCAATTTCATTTCTTAAATAGTTATAAATACGCATTATTAATATTTGATTCTAAAAATGCTTGAAAGCATTCCATAAATTTTCGTAGGTCATGAGCAATGTTTTGGAGAACGGCAAAAATCCTTTTGCGATGAAATTCTATTTTGGCTCAAACATCATTGTTTTCGTTAACAACAATTATCTAAAATGTTTTCAGAATGATCATTGTAAATCTTTTCAATGTGACTAATAGAAAATGTTTTCAGCACTTTAAAATTAGAAAAAAATGCCTTTTTTAGAAAATTAGCGATGCTTTATTGAATTACTGGCTATTTCACCTGCCTGTAACAATTATAGGGAACGCATGTTAGAATTACTGCAGATCCCATTTATTTTTCGAAGTATATCAAAAGGACCTCATTGTTACATTCTTCAGTAATGAATTCCAAGAGCAGTGACACAAAGGATTTCCTCCCGTGAATAACGCTTGGGGATTTTAATGTCTTCATCTCTTATCAACTCATCGTAATTCCTGTTTACAAGTTGAATGAATATTCACACAAAAGCAGCCGTAAAGGGTACTGTCTTTGCAAAGAAATGTACTTGACAAGTACAACTGTACTGAAACGAAGACACGAAAAAGAATTACGCCACTCTTTTACTTCCGGAGACAGAAACAGATTGAAGTTCTCTCCCCTGCATTATATACAATTAAAACTAACGAGTTTTTCATTTGCTGAGCCTTAAAACACTTAATTGGTCAGTTAATTTCTCCCTTAAAGAAAGCAATTAGATGCAGGAAATGCATTTTTTCTGATTAAAGTACATAAACAAAAGAATTGTAAATCCAAAGTAGACGGGTGGGCTTAAAAAAAGACTGCTAATTAAATACTATTAATTTCTCATTTGCGCCTTTCAAAATCTTAGACTTATACAGCGATTATTTTTTTGCATTCATTTCACTAATGAGGTGTAATTAAAATTCTTCAATTGAGTTCTTAAAATTATTTTAATTTTAAAGTTTAATGTAGTTAATTGACAATTTATATTAACTCTCTATTTATGAAAATGACTAATATTTCCAGGAGAAATGAATTTTATATTTAGGAAAATATTAATCTTATAAGCTAATAATAACTATGGCATAACATATTTGCCGGAGTCGTATTTATAAAAATTAATGATGTAACCCAAATCACATCAAAGAAAAAGCAGTCAAACAAATGGTTTTTCAAGTGGATTTTCAAACCTAAATGAAAGTTTAGTAACATTTTGCAAATTTTAATATCACCAAATACAACTAAAAAGAATGTAGGATAGATAAACTTCAAAATATTTGGACAAAACATGTGTTGTAAAAAAATAATTATATATACTATTCAATGTTATCATTGGCTTATAGCAAAAAGTTATATATTTTAATACTTTTAAGTATTTAAAACTTTTTTTTTCTATTTATAGCGTATCTTTAAACAGCTGCTTCTGAAAAAAATTTTATGCAGTCTAATGATCCCCAAACCAATGCAACCGTTCGCAAAGTTGTCATTAATAAAAGAGTGACTCCATAATATTTTGCCTACAACACAAAATATATGCAAATAAAAAAATTTGAATGTAGTTGCTGTGTGCCAGCTAGGCTGGCAATATTGGGTGCGCTGCTCCACTTTTCCAACTGAACCAAATTTAGATGTGGAGTCCGACTTCCTCAGTACACACATGCCATAGATACACGTTTATAGGGTAGCCAACCATTCACAACCCATTCATACAAGGAAATGATAAAAACAGGACAGATAGAGAGAAAAAATACATCCATGCCCGAACCAGGATTCGAACCCAGGACTTCCCTATCCACAGTCAGACATGCTGACCACTAGACAAGGTGGGCGGCAAAAATTTGAATATACAAATATACATCGGTTTTTAGTTTCACTGTAATAATAATATATATATACATATATTACGCTGTCTCTTTTTTTCTCTGTATTTATTGTCATAATTTTTTTAAAAAGCAATAAGAAATAATGAAAACAAATTACATTGATAAAAATTATTCGTTTTCACAACAATATTAAATGTTTAAACTTTTTTGTTGTTATTAAACCTCGGAAGAAGAAAAAGATAATTAAAAAAATAAATCCTGTTCATAAAAAAGTTAATATCAATATTTTAGGCTTATATTCTACTTCACTAAAAATTTGCAATAATAATAATTTTATACGGTATTTACATACAGTATATGAATTATAATTCATTTCTTTTGAAATCATTGTACATTACAAATGATGAAACTTTTTTGATAAGGGATCAGAAAATAGGATATTAGAAACATTTTTAATCGAGAAATTCGTTCTCTGTAATTTTTTGCCTCTAGATGGCGTAAGTTTCGATATTATACTAAATAATTTTATACTATTTCTAAAAAGACATATAACATAGTTTTTTGTAGAATTTATTTTTATACATTTTTTTAACAAATGTTTTACTATATTACATTGAAAATTTATTCAAAATCACTGGATTTTCATGTCAACATTAGTCAGAAATATCTATAAATAACCGTCATTAGTGTTTCAAAAATTCTTACCAGAACATTTATAATTTTCAATGTTCTCGATTCAATTCAATATTCTCTAACAATAAAAGTATTATTAATATATGTGAAAAAGTGACAGTATAATATTGTAAAATGATATAAATCAAATGAAAAAATAAATATTTAAGAAATTCGAATATTCAAAGAGGATTGATATTTAAATGCTCTGTTAAATTATTTTGTGTTTTATTTTTCCTTTCGTTTATTTTTTATTTAATATTTAGGAATTTTATATTGTTTATATAGAATTTCCTATATATTCTAAATTTTAAGCTGCTTTTAAAAATTTTAGAACGTTTTTGAGTTAGTAATGATTTTGAATAATTTTTCAATGTTTCAGTAAAATGATTTTTTATTTCAGTGATTCCTATTCCTTAAAATGTGGAATATTTTCATAAAATTATATTTGCGTTATTTATTTAAGCAATAAAAATTTTTATACTCTTATGATACTCTTTTTAAAATACATATGTACGATATTTCAATTTTTAAGGAATTTTAAACTTAAAAGTTTTTTTAACTTCTTGTGATATCTAATGAATTCTAAAATTCAATTATCTATTTTTCAAACTAATCATTTAACAAATTTTCACATTAAGCAATATAAGAAATAGTCTTCCATTATTATTAAGACATAATAATGAATGAAAAATAGATCTCTTTTAAATTTTAGTACGAAGTTCATTGTGAAAATCAAGTAGTTGAAGTAGAATAAAAATTTAAAAAAATTTTGGTGTTATGCTATCTTGTTCCACAAATATACTCTGACGATTATGAATCGATTTCTCTTTGTTTCTTCTCACTTCTCGATAAATTCTCATCGGCCAACGGGTTCCATTATCTTCTGTTCTTAATTACTCCTAAGCCTCCAACAAAATTGTTCGATTCTGACTCTCTTTTCTTTTGTAGGCTCTGGTAACCTATTCGTCAACTTATGTCCTGGTGGCCTTGAGCGTCGATCGGTATGACGCCATTGCACATCCAATGAATTTTTCCAACAGCTGTAAGTATGAAAGAACTTCTATCTTTTCTTTTGTCGTTTGCAGTGACTCGACGACTATAGAATGCAGAATCAATAGCCCGAAGGGGGGAAAAGTCATAGGGTGAAGTATATAAAAATAAAGCATTGAATAGGCTATAGTTCTATATGTTTGAGTTATGTCTTCCAAAGTTTTCGCATGTGGAATACGAACAGAATAAATATTGGAATAGAATATCGAAACGAGTCCTACAAAAATATAGATAACTTCTGAATATATACTACAACTTTAATTTTTAGAAAGAGAATATATATTTGCTTTATTCACAGCTTTCTGGGATAGTAATGTAAAACAAATTTTGCAATGTGTCACATAAATTCGTACATTGTGTTGAGGTATTCATGCTTTCATGTAATTTTTCTACCTCATTATACATTTTTGCACGAGTTCTAAGTATCATGATTTTGAAATTTATTGATCAAATTAATTTTAACTTCAATGGTAATTTATTCGTAATGAATCTGTTAAATAATGATGAAAATTTTTGAGAAAATGTAAGAAATATCAGCCATTATTTCTTCACTAAATTAAAAATATCTTTTAAAGAAATTGCTAAGTAATTTTTTAGATTTGATAGATATTAACATTTTAAGGAATTAAATGATGCCTTAAAAAAGGAATGAATTCTTATAAGCTATGAAAAATGTATATTATACTTTTATAATAATTTGTAATTGTAACAAGTTACACACACACAGGAATACACTAGAAAATGTGTATGTTAAATTTGCATTTAAATATAAGCTTATTTGCAAATACAAATGAGTAGAGTAAATCAATTTATTTGTAGTTATTTTTCCGTTATTTTCATCCTGTGAATCTGAAAATTTATTAGAATATTGAAATTCAATTGAAGTTTTTGGTTTTAAATAAAAATCTTAACTTTGCTTCGTAAACGAGATGACATGTTATTAGTAACTACTTGTTTTTATATTTTTTCATCATGTATACATATGTTCATTAAAAAATGACAATATGTTTATCATAAATAACATTTTATACTTATTATATATTTGTTATTAGTTTAACAATAAAAATCCAAACACCTTTGAATTTTGCAAATGCACCTATTCAAAAACTAAAGCTGAGATTTCAGGTCATATTGGAAAATACATATCTAGGCTAACAATTTAGCTATATAAAGGTCAGTTAGTAGCTTCAAATTTTAAACTATTCAGATAATATTGATATTATTGAAAGATCAGGAAAGGAAGTAAAATAATCGGCACTTGGTAATCTTCCTTCAAACACTGAAATGAGCGTCATTGTTAATGAAGACAAAACTAAATTCATGGAAGTCTTGCCCTCTGTTGTAAATTATTCTATCCCTATGTGAATTAATAACAATACTTTTCAAAAAGCTAATGAGTTTAAACGGCACAGGAATCAAGAATAAAAATAGCCTAAAGCAGAAACTTATAGCAGAATTAAACTAGCTAATAAATGTTACTTTGTGCTGAAAAGGTAACTGAGATATAAACTTATTAGTCACCAAACTTAATAATAAATTAAATTTAGCTTTTAAGACCTATTTACTCAATGCTGGGGGAAATTAAACACTAAATAAAGATACGTATCGATCATTGGGTGTGTTTCAAAACTATGTTTGGCTGAAAGCTGTACAGGTTTTGCAGAGTACCGCGGATTACGCAAATCATCCGTAGTAACCTATTAAGATAACTTGGCCATGTTCGGAGAAGCCCCCATGATAGTCCCACAAAACTCTTAACATTCGAAAAACACGAGGGACCCCGGGCTAAAAAAATGCCACCCACTAGATGGCTGGATGATATTGAAAAATGCCTACATACTTTAAAAATCAAGAATTGGGAGGGAGTCGCTAAGGATAAAAGACGCTGGTAGGACCGTGTGACTGAGGCAGCCAAGGCCTGTAACGGGCTTGTGAAGAAGAATGGTCAGTTGGACAACTTTTTTGCCAAATTGGCAGAAATCTTTTTACAAAAATAAGAAATGTAGTAAAATATATATTTTCTAGATGATTTTACTGGTCAAATATAAATACAATTCCTTTTTTTCTCCTGATTTTGTTTTCAGAATTAGAGAGTGAATGAAATATTCACCTTACAACTTTTGGACCACTATGACGTTCTTCTATGATAGAAAATACTAATATCCTTTATTAAAGGGGCTGAAAGTTTAAGTAAAAACCTGAGTTTAACCCCAATGTTGGGTTAAAACTAAAGTTTTAACCCGGCATAGGGATTGCCAAACCACCTGTGTTACAAGGTCTTTTGATGTCCACCAAGTAATTATTTCTGGAAGGACTTCCCATAGGTAGTTGGCCGTCATGTGTCGCATGGAAGGAAAACCGGAAAAGTCCTAAGTACCCAACTCGACAGATGTGCATGCTTAACATAGAAACCCAACATTCATCACCTGTTGTTCAACTGGGTCTGGGATCGGGTTCGATCTCAGACAGAAGATTTCGCTCTGAAGAGTGGTGTCTTACCACTAGGCCATGGTGAGCTCAAAAGTACGAAAGTTGTTATCTTTCTATAGAATCTCACTATCAACAAATTGCAGAATTTCATTCCTTAAACCCCCTGGTTTGTGTTCCCTAACGAATGTCCTTGAGTCACAGTCCTCAAAAAAAAACTAAACCTGGACCGGTAGGATTGAGCATCATTATTGCTGAAAGACATACTGAATTAACATCAGATATGATCAAACTATTACAATAAATCTTCTCCAAATGTCCTACGGAAATCTAGGTTTGATTTAGTTTGTCATTTTGCTCTTAAATTTTACAAACGAGGCCTAGCCGGAAAGAAATTTAATTTTTGAAATAGATTCCAAGTGACTTCAAACATCCACCCCAATATAGCTATCAAATTTATGAACAGTGAGCACTATTACATTTCCCTCTATCTTGTTCAAAGCTTGGCTCGTCCAGTTAAATGGAATCTGTTGCAGAAATGTAGGAATCATCGTAATGTAGAAGCTAGGAGCTGCAGAAGACCCCCATACCCTTACCTACCACCCGCAGAAGTGGAGGATGCTGTGATTTTGAATACGATTTATTTTAACATAATCTAGACTCCTTTTGTGAAGACAACAAAACTTAGATTAAATCGAGATTCGAATTCAGTGCTTTCTGATACAGAGAAGGAAGCTCTAACACACCAGGCCACCGCGGCATTACCCATTAACTGTAGGACTGGGGACTAGAACAACAGGGGGAATAGCGTGAAGTCCCAGGTGTGCTGCTATCCTTAAAAGACGTTATCGAAGACTTTTAGACCATTAAACCATCATGAAGTAAGAGAAAGAAAGTGTAAGCACCGCATTCGCCCACGCGGGTAATTTCAACGTTGCACGGCATGTACCAGTGATTCATAACCTATTACAACGATCAACAGTTCACGAAACTACGCTAAATATCTCCGAGTCTTATAACATCAATCAGTAGATATACTTATGATAAATAGAAACATGCATACTTGTTAAAATGGAATAAAAAGCATTTTAACTGCAAATAACGGTTCCTCATAAGAGGCTGTGAGAGAAAACTTATTTAATGAGCTTTTGGAGCACCTTAGAAATTTCTGTACTGTCCTGACGAAGAGGAGTGGGCTGTGTAACAACGAAAATTACTTCCATTTCTCAGATTTAAGGGGCATCTTTTTCTTGTGCTCAAGAAGTGACTTTTCAGACTGTTTGACAATATATCTCTAAGCTAAAAAAATGAAAAAAAATGCAATTTTTATACAGTCTCATATTTAGCAAATGGCTTTTTATGTACTAGGTAAATCTGAAAGAAAAGCTAAATGTTTATGTTTTCCTTATGTATTTCTCTTGTGTATAACTCTTTAATACGTATTCATTTGTAAAGAATTCCGTAATATTTGATAGCTACTACTGTATTATCTTGTCGATTATTTTCACCAAAAAACATGTCGCCAAATGTTGCAGTTTATCATCAAAACTCTTCATTGCGTTTAATGTATAATAGCTCAGGTGTTGTGGTCAATGATTTGCAACATTTTGAGCTACACCGCTACTTTGGATGCATTATTTTTCTCGCGAAATGGTCGCCAGGTCATACAGTCGACTTAAAATTCATATACGATACAGAAAACTCAACGACATTAATGGTTTGGTTGGTTTTATCTTAAAACAATGAAATATATTTTTAGTCTTTATTGAACCAGTGAATGATTTTTCTTTCGTACCGATTTGGTTATTTTTTTAAATAAGGCTCTTCTTATTCATAATAGCATTTTGAGTCCAATGTATACTCAATTCTGTTTGTTCTGGTCACCTCTTCAATTTTATAGTCAGACAACGCTTTAGCCATTAATAGAACCTAACCATCCTGTATTGAACCTGGAATATTGATTTTTTTAACTAAATAGACATCGAAAGATTGAAAATAAGCATTTTATTACTTTCAATAGAGTGCATTTACTGACTCGTGAAAATATTCGTCTATTAATTCACTTTAAGAACATTATCAAATGAAAAGTTGGCATTTGAGAATGAAACCATTCGCAATATTAGTAGAATAATTTAACCAATATAAAACAAATTTCATGCCAAAATACTACAAAACTATAAAGAAAAATACATTGCCTTCAAGATAAGCGAACATCAAAAAAAACTAGAACATATAATTTTATATTTCAAATATCACGTGTTTTCAACAACTTTACTTTCTGTATAAATGCTGCCTTCCTCACATACACACATTTTGCTAAAATAAATAAAGACGTACTTACACGAGGAAAAACAGAATGTTAAATATACTAATTGTATATTTAGCATTCTGTTACATGGATTGTTACATAGATTCTGTTATATAGATATGTTACGTAGATTTATACTAATTGTTCTTGAATAAATAAGATACAATAATTCATTTTCACAATTTTTTTCCTCAAAATATGCTATTTTGTTTTGGCTTATGGAATAAAAGTATTTACTAGATAAAATAATTAATACAGTAAAATTGAAGCATATATTTTGTGCATTAATCTTAAATATAAAATAATGTATAATGATAATTATTAATTAACTATGAAAATTTAAGTATTAATTTTTATTGTGTAATATTTTTTAATCAATTTCATTAGATGTACTAGACTATGATGTATTCAATAAAAATTTAATATCTGTTTTTGTGTGGAAATTCATTTTCATTATCCCCTTTGAATAAAATAAATAATTATATATATATATATATATATATATATATATATATATATATATATATATATATATATATATATATATATATATATATATATATATATATATATATATATATATATATATATATATATATATATATATATATATATATATATATATATATATATATATATATATATATATATATATATATATATATATATATATATATATATATATATATCATTTGATAAACGAAATAATTTATGTATGTGTATATAGTTTTTATCACAATTAACACACAGTTTGTAACTTTCTTAAATATTCATTTCTTTTACCACAAAGCGATGGCAATTTCGTCAATAAAATCTGAAATCTGTTGAGTTCAATTTCACACATTCATAAAAGAAGCGCGAATGGATACTTATTTTTAAAATCTCTTGTGTAACTTTTAGGATTGTAACTTCTTATTAGGATTAATGGTTCTGCGCATAACCACATTCAAAGAAGGAAGGGATTTTAAAAGCAATCCATGGTCACATGGTTAAGGGGGAAGGGAACGCTTTATTGAAAAAATAACGTGTTCTCTACCGACGAGGTATAATAGACTTCCTCAATGTATTGGACAGTAGCAGTTTTAAAATGAGCAGCTGTCGGGTAATTAGTTAGAAATGCAGAGTTTGCCAACAATAATAGGATAATAATTACTCTGCTCGGGGAATCATTTAACTAGATTAGATGCTCCCTAGCGAGATATAATGAATTAAGTAAACTGATTCACGAATAATTTTGAGTTAAAAAAATATACCTCATTAGTTCATTAAAGTTTATTTAATTGATTCGTTTAAAAATAATTGTCATAGTTATAAGCAATTGTTATAAAATTATAAAATGTTAATAACTAAAGTATTTATATCGCAAATAGCGAAAAACGCTTAGATTGACGTTTCCAAGATATTACAAATAGTTCATTTTTTTTTCGTTTAAACAAAATAAAGAAATAAAATATTTGGTTAAAGAAAGGTTTATTTACATTTTCAAAGAGGTTGCAAAATATTTTAACTCTTCATTTGATAAAAGTTTTAAAGATGAAATGAAAGAAGTCAGCGAAATTTGAGATAAAAATCTATAAATATTTTCGAATTTTCAATGAAATGAAATTTTAATTTTATACCCTGAAAAATTATTTTTTTATACCCTGAAAAATATTTATTTTTCATTTTACACACCAGATGGCAGATTTTAATGTAATTGGATATTGTTTTACACCATTTTTAATGTAATTGGATATTGTTTGTTTATTTTATATTAAATGTCAGCACTCTCTTTCCACAAATTGTCTTGAATTTTAAAAAATAAGTTTATTGCCTTTTACTTGTAAATTATCTGATCATTAAGGGCTTAATCCATTACTCTTTCCTTATTTACTTCTTGTCATCTCATATAATAATTTTAAAATGTGTACTCAGCCCCTTCTCTACATGTCAAGGCACTCAAAGACATTAATAAGACAATGCACTCCATTATTTTGATTGTTTGTTTATTTGCATAAACTACAGATTAATGGGAAATGAGCTATATTTATAAATGAAAATTGCTACAATCATAATTCATAAAATATAATTGATTTTGATAGTAATTAAACACTCTAAATAATTTTCAAGAATTAACATAATAAGCATGTCTCTTAATGTATGCAAATTCAGTTTGATTTTCTTAAAACATCAATTTGCTTAAGTAACTAAATAGATTTGGAGAATTATCAATTCTGTTATCAAATTACGCCTTTAAAATTATTGACAGTTTAATATATATTTATTTTCTTAATTACTTCGTAACACACACACACAAAATAACTTCATTCCATTACAAGTAATTAACGATAATTGTTAATCATTATTCACGCAATTAAAATTTAGTATCGACGACTTAAAAATCGTCTCATTGCTGTGTGTGTGTGTGTGTGTGTGTGTGTGTGTGTGTGTGTGTGTGTGTGTGTGTGTGTGTGTGTGTGTGTGTGTGTGTGTGTGTGTGTGTGTGTGTGTGTGTGTGTGTGTGTGTGTGTGTGTGTGTGTGTGTGTGTGTGTGTGTGTGTGTGTGTGAACAACGACTGTTCTCAATTTCCAATCACGTGACCTTTTATGAATGAGTCTCTTTTCGGGTCATATATTTTTTTCCCATATATCAGCAAAATTTTTCTGCTGATATTTATTATTCCGCTTTATAGAGGAAATATTTCCATCCAGAAAATAAGATTCGGTATAACCAATGTCATGAAGAACCAATTGTTACCGAAAAACACTGTCTTCCTCATTTTGAAAATTTTTCACTTAATGATTTTGCATGATTAAAATTTGCAAGATATAGAAAGATTTTCATAAATAAATGGCAGTTTAAATGACATTTCATAAAAAAAATTTTTGCAATATAGTTCAGTTCTTAAATGAAAAATATTATAGTAAAAAATTTATATCAGAAAAAAAATTTTTCAGGAAAAGAAAATTAAAATCTCAATTTATTCTAAGCAATGTGTGCCAATAATTTAAAGTTATTAAGACTCAAGTTAAAGGTTTGTAATTTATTCAAAATCAAACTAAACATATTTTTCCAGTTAATTGTTACTGTAAATTTATACACGAATTGTACCATTGCTCTTTATATTCATGCTTAAAAATCTATTTAAAGTACTATCATAAATAATTAAAAGCATTTATATTTATCTACATCAGAAATTATTTATATAAGAGATTAGTTATATATTTATTATATCAGAAATTTCTATGATAATAATTTCTAAAATTTTTAAATTATTGATCGTTGTATTCATATATTTTTAAAGTAATTTGCTAAATAAAAAAATTTATAAATTAGTAAATATAAAAATATCTGCGATTTTAAAATATTTTTTCACCGATTTTCTAGTTATTTATCATGTGAAATTCTATAGTTATTTAAAATATTGCATTGTGATTTCTTAAAACAATATTTATTGAGTTCTAAAGTATTTTTAAAAAATTTTAAAACATCACAGGAAAATGTGAAAAATATCTGTTGAAATGTCAGTGTTTTTCTTACATCAAATATCAAAACATAAGAAATAACTCAGGGTATTAAAGTATTTGTATTGAAGAGATTATTTGTATTTAATTAATTGATGTAATTGATTTGCTTGATTAATTAGTGTGTCAGCTAACATGTGCTTAAAATGCATCTCGAAACACATAATTTGATAAATTTCATAAAATTTATTTTACTAATGTCAACTCTATGAATGTTTCAAATTGAAAGTTTATGGAAATAGTTCTTTGTAATGCTTTTGGTGAAATTTTCTCCCGCAAAAATTCTGATTTAACATTATTTAATACATTGTTTCAGAAGTTAAAATTAAAGAAAATGAATTTTAAAAAAACTTTTCACATTATAATAAATAAAAATGCCTTCTTTGTTTTAATTAATCTACTTTGCTTTAATCATATGATCAATTTTTAACAAGAGCATTAAAATAAATTTAGCACTTTTAACAAACTATATTTAAATACAGTATACAGCTTTAATCTTTTTATTATAATATTTATTAAAGAGTATACTAGTCAATTTATCTGTATATTCTATGTTAACATAGATTAAAATTAAAAATTCAATAGAATATATTAAAAGGTTCTAGTGGAGACTTTTAGCAATTTTTTTAAACGCAGAGTATTCTAATTTTAGTGTAGTTAAGACGGTAAAAACTTAATTTTATTTATACAAATTGTATGTAGTTAATTGTAATATTTAATTTCATTTCACTGTGAATATTTCTTAGTTTTCATATTGTTTATTATTTTATAATTTATTTATTTAATTATTATGTAATATATATATATATATATATATATATATATATATATATATATATATATATATATATATATATATATATATATATATATATATATATATATATACAGGGTGCGGCAGAATCGACTAAGCCGTTTTAAGGAGCACTAAAAACTAAACTTGGATGTATAAAGAAAAAATTTTATTTTTCTAAATTTGTACAATATACCGTTTTGCATTCATTTAATTTTAAAAATAATTTCCTCAAGATGGCGGCCGTTAGCATCAATACATTGTCGTAGACGATCCCTGAAGTTTCGAGCAGCTCTTGCACACACATGATTAGGTATGGCATTCACTTCATTCACTTTAACTCTGGAAGGGTGTGAGATTGGTTTTTTGAAACATTTTCCTTCAAATATCCCCAAAGAAAGTAGTCACCCAACTTCAAATCGCATTGCAGAATCCTTGACAAACTGCGGTCTGAAATATCCAATGCAACAGCATGTCGTCGAGCAGAACGTTGCGGCGACTGTTGAACAGCTGTTCGCACCCGCTGCACATTTTTCTGGCGTTCTGGTGGATCTGCGTCGGCTATGTGTATCTATTCTAAGTGTGCAACCAGTTTCCTCTAAATGCGAACTCAGGACCAAATTGTGTTTGCATTAGGAACCCGGCGTGGTTGCGTGGATTGTTGAACTGTCACCGAAAAGCTCGTAATGTATCGATCACAGATCTGTTGTTTTCATTACAAGCATGAATGGCAAAGCCACGATGTACACCGGTCCAGGCCATGTCTGCTACTGAAATGAGGTCATCGATTGAACAAAGTTGGACCGTATGAAACTGCCTATCCCCCTCCACCAAGGACGGACAGACAGACAGATAGATAGATAGATAGATAGATAGATAGATAGATAGATAGATAGATAGATAGATAGATAGATAGATACATACATACATACATACATAGATAGATAGATTAGATAGATAGATAGAACTTACTTCTCGGCATATAAGACGCTCTGTCTTTTTTTATCTACTTTTCTGAAAGGTAAAACTTTATTACTGTTCATTATTACGAAGTTAGAGTACTTTTTAATATATAAAGCAATATAAATACAAACATATTCTTCAGAAAATACTTAATCTATGTGGGAAATCTGCACCTGGGCCTTCATACCACAAATTGTCCTCTGCACTATTCTCTACATTACTAATGCCTCACTTTTTAAATGATTTAACCACTGTCTCTTTTTCATGCTTAGGTTTCGTAAGCTATGTTTACTGTGAGTTGCTTTTTTAAACTCTTTTGATGATTCCGACAAGTTTTTATCATTTTCTATGAAGTCAAATGTCCCGAAGTGCATGTCTGTACCCTTCTTTCCACGTTCTTCAGCATATACAGTGGCATTGTAGCTTGTATGCTATGTTATAGAAATACAGACACTATTTTTGAGACATAATTTGCAAGCAAGTTGAAGAAAATTGAAAAGTAGAAATTTCAAACACTTATGAAAGTCGCATTTACAAAAGTTCGAAAGTTTAAACAAACTCAGCTGAGATCGTTAATGACAGTGCATGCACAATCACTAAACTCTAACAACTGTAATATTAACCCGCTCAACAAGGAAACAAGAACAAATCGCATAACTCCAAATAGAGGAAATCTTCTCAGAAATTAATATAACTCTATTCCCACTTACACATTAAATCATTGCATAAACATCAGCTGAAAATGGATGGCCCTTCTCAACACGACAATCTTTGAAAACGATAAGTATTGAACTCGTGACATTAAATACAAGGAAAAAGCCTTTTCCCATAAAGTCATATCGCCATTTTCGGTCAGACAGCATTCTCTTACAAGCTTTTAAATCACACTGTTAATTTTCAGGCTTTTAGAACAAAAGTTTGTGAGTTCAATTCTCATTTGTGTCTTAGATGCTCTTAGTTGTCCGGAATCCACTTCAAAATTTAGCTCCAATGACTGATGAATGTCAAACATGTCAAAAAAAGTCAAGAATCAAGACTTATTATAATTTCTCTTTCTCCATCATTAATAAATGGAATTCGAAAAATTTAATATAATTTATAAACTCAGAACCTTTTTATGTTACTTAGTTTATAAATTGAATTTCTGATATGTAGACATTTTATATTACACCTCATAGGAAAAATTAATACACAAAGCATAATGTGTCTGAATATTTTACACTTATAAAATTTTTAATTTACTACTTTTAAATGCTTCATTTTCTCATAAAACCAACATAGTTAAATTATACTCTGTAAAAGAATGCTTTTTCAAATACTCGTTCAATTTTTCAAATATTTTTACCTTTTTTTCTTTGGAAAACAACTTACAAAGAGAAATTCCGAATTTAAGTTGACATTCTTTTCCAAATGATTTCCCCTTTGTTTTCGCTTTTGTTCCCTTAAAAGGGATTAAAGTTTCTCCTTAGAAGACATTTTTGGAGATCATTTGTTTAGCTCTACAAAACAAGGGTTAATACTAGAGTCCTAACAAGATATTATATTAACACTCAGCTCAGTTTCAATTTGAAAACAGGAATTCTTTTCAGACGTTTGAGGATTAATGAATTGAGATAAGAATTGCTTATGTCTTGCCATTTGCTATTTTTTAAAGAGAGAAATTATCTAATAATTCATTTATTTTCTTTTTAACTCTACAGAGAAAATTGTTCCAGAAATAGAGGCAAGCAGAATAGAGCTAAATAAGTGGGTTAAAGATGAGACAAGCACGTTTCCTTATTGTTTGACACAGATATAGGAAAAACGAGTAAACAAAGCATTTAAAGTTATTAACGTCAACGAATACAACCCAGCGAAAATGAATGATTGTAAATTCTTATAGCGTTTCATGAGTTGTATCTAGTAGAAGTTCCTTCATGGATGGAAACACTTCTAAACGAGTAAACAATACATTTGAAGTTATTAACGTCAATGAATACATCCCAGTAAATATGAATGATTGTAAATTTTATAGCATTTCATGAGTTGTATCTAGTAGAAGTTCCTTCATGGATGGAAACACTTTTAAACGAGTAAACAATACATTTGAAGTTATTAACGTCAATGAATACATCCCAGCAAATATGAATGATAGTAAATTTTATAGCGTTTCATGAGTTCTATCTAGTAGAAGTTCCTTCATGGATGGAAACACTTCTAAACGAGTAAACAATACATTTGAAGTTATTAAAGTCAATGAATACATCCCAGCAAATATGAATGATTGTAAATTTTATAGCGTTTCATGAGTTCTATCTAGTAGAAGTTCCTTCATGGATGAAAATAATTCTTTATTATGGGGAAAGAAAAAAACGTCCTTATCCTCCGAAAAAGTTGGTTGCAGCTGAATGAAATTCAAACCTTCATACTCTGGTATTCTGTTCAACAGTTTGTGGGTAGGAATCCCATCTTATTTTTCAATGCTTATAAATTGTCGGAATTCACACTAGACGGTACACTCTGTAGTCTGTGAAGACTCATTTTTCAAGTTATTTTTCAAAACTAGGTTTCAGAGTTCACAGCCGAAATGATTATCATTCTGTCTTTCATTTAACAGATCATGGGATTGGGTTTGATTCCTACTTGGGTACACATGATCGTATATGCTCAAAATCTATTTTAAGCTATAATTCCCGATCGAATTAACTTTCATATTTTTGCATAATATAATCATAAAAACACTAATAAAGTGAAACAAAAATTAATTAACCAGTCAATTACTTAGGACTAGTTCATGTTATATGTAATTCAACATTTTTTTATAAAGTAAAATATGAATATAAAATCTATTGGATTGGAATCTCAGCGTCATAGGAGCATCTGATTTATGACCAATGCTCATGGAAAAAAGCAGTCATCAAGGAGGACAATTCTGTTGCATTCGTCTGCTACTGCATTATTCACACAGCTGAGTGCAGTTTAATTTTCTCCATAATAGAATTACTGCTGAAGAAGAATCTTCTTAAAAATACGAAACATATTAGTAACAAAAAATTATAAGCATTTTAGTGTAAGCAAATTTTGAAGACAAAATTATAGATTTTAGATTTCAAAACTGATAGTTTAACATATTGCGTTAGATTTTATTATTAAAATCTAACGCAATAAAATGTTTGTTCAAAAAAACTTTTTTCAAATGTAAAAAAAAATTAACAATTTTTATTTTCAAATGTGAACTCTCTGTCTCTCTCTCTCTCTCTCTCTATCTCTCTAATAAACGTTTTTAAAACTTTCACTGCCCAATTCATCAAGTGGTCAGCGGGCCTGACTGTGGATTGGGAGGTCTTGGGTTCGACTTCCGGTTCCAGCATAAATGTACTTTCTCTCTCTATCTATCCTGTCTTTGTCCTTTCCTTGTATGAATGAGTTGTGAATGGTTGACTACCCTATAAACGGGTACCTATGGCATGTATGTACTGAGGAAGTCTTACTCTACACCAAAGTATGTTTCAGTTGGAAAAGTGGACCAGCGCCCGCTATAAATCCAGCCTAGCTGGCATACGACAACAACAATTAAACTTTCATGATCGTGTGCCATAGACCAATGGTTTAGAATGTCCTATTCGGAGAATTATAAAACACTAGTTGAATGCGACAGCACAAAATTTCAAATATACAGACTATTTCTATAAGTTTAGCTGCTTTTGAGTGTTTTAGAATTGTTTTTCACATGGTTCAAAATAATCAAATAATTACAGTATGAGAAATAATATCAGAGATTTCAATCAGTTTTCAAAAAGATAACAAAAACACATTTATCATTTGTTGGGTTTGACTTGATTCTGTCTTCTAAAAGTTCGTCTGCCGTTTCAATCCTGTCTGGCAGCCGAAACTCTATTCAGCACCTTCCAAATTGGCAGTGCATGATACTATAGGAAAGGCAATTATTAACAAATAGAGCATCTTTCTTCATTTCGTAAGATGAAATTTCTATATATACAGCATGGTAATGAGACAGCATATATTTTGGCTGAATCGGGGCATACATACTTGAGTCACAGACTCATTTGAAGCAGTTTTCAAAAGCTAAAAAAACTTCTAATGCTTCTTGGACCATCCCACTTTTTCACTAATGGTACCAAGAAAAGTGCCTTGATGGAGCGTTATCACCCAAATGTTGTAGGAGGAATCAAGACGGCCATCACCAGGCTCACCAGTGGACATTTGAGATCTGTGTCCTATTCTTATGAAAAAACGGTTTTCCCAGCCTGTTTGAAGTGTACATTAAGCCATCACAACCATGTTCTAGATTGTCTGAGGCTTTCAAAATCTATCTTTTCACAGGCCACTGTTAGTGTTAGAATTTTTTAGAGAACACATTCCATGGACCTGAATTAGCGTTGCTAAGCAACGGATATATGCAATAGCAACAACTTTCAAGATTCAGTCATAAATAGTTTTTTGCAATACTTATGCATTAGTAGCACTATTCTGTTTGAGTTAAGTTAAATACAAGATTACAGTGATGACATATTAATTTTACCCCACTAAAGCTGCTAAAAGGCATTCGAACATCCCCTGTATACTGCCTGACGAAAGGATATTTCAACAAAAGTGAGTCACGTGCACATTTTGCACATAAAAGAACCTAGAAATCCCTTGCACCTATCTTGTACATGTCAAATAGATGCGCATATCAAGCAAGCACTTGAGGTTTCATCAAGACTAATGGTAGAACAATATTATTCTCAGAGGAAGGTTCCGTGTTGGATTCCAGTCACACTATTGAACAACGCAGGGGGAGGAGGTTCTTGCTTTCTGCGTGTTAACTCACTGGGTGCGTAATGAGAGTTTTCCGAGATTCTTGGAAGACGTGTGAATATGACCTATAATACTTATGAAACATCATTTTCCAGAAATCAATGATACAAGTAATTTTAATTGTATTACGATAGTGTTCCTCGCATCACAAATATTTAGTAAGCAGTGTCATATTTCTTTATTCAATAATGAATCTGTTAATTAATTATCAGAAGTATAGGGTTGAATATCTTCTATTTTGGTAAGTGAGATTTTAATTTTGTTACACAAGTTAATGAAATTACATATAGTATGACGAAGCTGTCATAAAAATTATTACAATTCATGTTTTCCTACTTTATAAGATCGTCCTTACTCTTTTAAATAACACCCTCAATTAAGCCAAACATTTTGCAATAATTTATTTAGAAGATTTTCTTCTAAAACCGAATTTCAAATTTTTAAAGACATTGATAAATTTATTAATAAAAAATTTTTTGGGGATGCACATAATTGTATTATAAAAAGATACATCAACCATCAACCTTTCCACCTCAGTAGCTTTCTAATGTTGTTAAAATACATTTTCTGGAATTTTCTTACATATTCAACGAGGTGAAAACTATTCGGGAGAATTTGATGAGCCGAAATAGTTTTAAGACTGCGTCTAAAATTTGATTTTATTGTTTTGCACAATGCATTATTGTAGTGTAAACAGTATAAACAATCTCTCAAGGGATATTTAGCTTTTCCTAGAAAGTATTAAAACCGGAGAATACTTTAAATAGAGTACTTAGTTTCCAAAACACGAATATTTAAAATCGATCAGACTTCAGCCTCGAATTTCAGCTTGCTAGAGCTGCTTACAGAAGCAGGGAACGATGCAAAACTTAACATCTGATTATAAGGTTCCGGCGAGCTATATTTGTTCGTGAAATCCTTTTCGATCGGAAGTCTCATAAAACAGTAAATATTTTAGAATAATTGGAAAAATATGAAGTTGTGTTCCCATCGGATTTTACGCTCCCTGAAGATGGCTTGTATTTTGTGATACATTTTGTAACAGTTAAATTTACAGATGCAGAATAATTTAACTGTATATAAGAGAAAATAAGTATATTAAATGATATATTTATTAAGTTATTCACTGTCAAGAGAATTATCTACCTCTGTTGTAAAAATGGGAAGAGGAGAAATTATCGAATAAGTAGACTTATTATATAACTTCTAACGTCGGAGTCATTAAATGTGTTTTAGAGGCATCATAGAAAATTTGACACTATCGTAAGAATTATGCATTAATTTATAATTCTATGAATATATGAAAGGAAAATATGAAGGTGCAAATAGCACACACAAATGCATAAATAAAAAATGCTCCAGCTTGTTATAAACGGCTACACATGAATATTGATATGAATACATATTTTATAAAACTGATATATATTTTATAATATTTATGCACAAAATGACTATGGTAAAAGTAGGCTACAATTACTAAAAGAAACGTTAGTGCGCACATATATTGCTAACCATAAAATTGCTACATTACGAAGAATTTACGAACCTCAAATTCACATGAAGAATACGCAATCGATTAAAATTTTAGCCCATTTAGACGAAGCAAGACTAGGCAATGACAAGAAGTGTGAAACACTTCATTGAAAAAGTTGTTTTTTCTAATGCAAGGACTGCTCTTAGGCCTTGACCCTATTCAACTCTGTAATGGACGGAGTGACGGCATCTCATAAATTGGGGCACCCAGTGAGTATGCAATCTTTGTCCCGAAAGTGAAGTGATGAACAAAGACAAACACTAAGAGAGGAAGAAACCTCCATGCCTAAACCAGGATTCGAACACGAGATCTACTGCTTCAAAGTCAGGGAGGCTAACCTCTCTGACATCGGTCGACGCATAAGAAAAGATGTGCAGTGGATTTCTCATTCAAAAACTGTAAAAATCATTCGGCTTTGTAAAGTCCAAGTTTCCTGAGATTGTTAAGTCATGTCTCGAATAATAACAAGAAATGCTTACCAGCAAGCGGTGGGATTCGATGGAATCAGGATTATTGCTTACTCAGAGAGAGATAATTGTCCCATGATGTTGACACTAACACTAGTGTCAAGCTTTGTAACCAGAGCAATGCAAATACGGAACCCAGATATTTATTGCTGAAAATCGTAATGAACGGCATTCAGGATCTCGTTCCATTCTCTCAGCTGACAGAAATATTGTGAATTCAGCCTTGCATAACCGTTATCCACATCAGAGATCATTAATCAGGAAATGGACCAACGGTTTCGCTCTTTATCTTCAAGGTTTGCGAAATGAAATCTTTCAACATGATTGTCAAGAGCCTAATTTTATATATATATATATATATATATATATATATATATATATATATATATATATATATATATATATATATATATATATACTGTCCCCTTTCTTCGTTAATACAAAATAACACCAATATTAGGCTAGCAGAAAAAAGTGTGTGATTAAAAATAAAAATAAATTCATACAAATTTTATTTTAATCTGTATTTAATACTCAAAAATAAGTCTGTAATTCAATGGTATTTAATAAAACTCACGCCATAAATGACCCTCACTGGAATCCCATACTTCTAAAAAATTTGAAACAACTAACACAAAATTTTTGAATGGTTCATTTTCTTTTAATCGATCGAAGTTCCCCGTTGGAGGACATGGCTGCAGTTTATATACAAATTACCGCTTCTCAATGCTAGTATATAAGCACACAAAAATATAAAGATTATTGCAGATTCTATCATAATTTCTATTTGTCTTGTTACATTGAATTATTGACAAATGTGTCCAAACGGAAACAATGTGCTGTTTGTTCTTTTATTCTGTGCAAAAGAGGACAGAAGATTTTCATTAGAGAGTCAAAAATACAGAGGAAGAAGTCAAATCTTGAAAATCATCATTATAGAAAGGTATTCTGAGTTCAGTACTCTTCGCTATTCGACTCACTGTGAAATCAACCTGGAATGTCCTTCATATTCATTAGAAGAAGTTGATATTGTTAAATGTAAAAAACAGACTCTGCTGATAATATCAAATTTGAAATTCTGGCAACCACCTTCCTCTTCGCATGCGCTCTCAAGGGATTTTCACACCTTAATTCCCCTGAACTCTTGATTCCTAAGAGTCATGCGTCATCTTCAAGCAGCCAAAAATGAAGTTACATATAATCAGTTCAGTCAGTAAAATAATTGCTTTAACTTGTAAAAGTTTACAATCTGTTTCCCATTGAATATTTTACGATATTTTGACGCCAAGATATGGTCTATACGCAGAAGATGATATACCAAAGTTACTAGAAATTAAATTTTATCTTCAACATTTATTGCCAAATGTTTCGCCAAACTAAGGGATACCCAATTCTATGCGGAATCAGTTCAACCTAATTTTGTGTGAAATGGAAAAAATATTCTTCGAATAGAGAGAAAATGTTTCAGCTCAATTTAGGGTGATATAATTTTCTCTATTTCTTTCGAATGACTTCTGACAGTTAATTAACTTTATGCTGGTATTTATTTTATTATTTATTATCAATTTACTCTGTGACGGGTATTCTACCTATATTTCTTTAATCATGAAGAATGAAGAAACCATTCAGATAATCCCTAATAGAAAAATAATTTAACTCGACATACTGCATTAAAATCAGTCTCATTTATCCACAGTATCAATCACGACGAGGATAATTCCAGGGGGATAATCTAGAAATATTTCATTCTAATGGCTTAAGAGGAGTTTTCTCCAAATGATTTATTGTTTTTACAGGATGAGTGGAACATCGTCGCTTAATTTATATACGAGAAGATGTCTTAGACTAAGTGTAAAAACTTTACCGGTAAATAAAACTATTGTAAATGAAGATTTTATTCAATTGGATCTAAATTTTTCTCATTTAGCTTCTAATTAACTAAAGAGATGCATGGTTATTAAATATTTTTAAACTGAAAAAATGGTCATTTAAATTGTTTTTTTCCAACAATACTTCAAATGAATTCTGGAATATGCAAATTTTTATGTACCTGAAGCAATCTCAATTTAATTATTTCTTGTAATATCGTATCATTTAGGTTTACTATTTATGCAAAACAAGTATCAAATAGTTATTTAAGCAACATCATCAGAAATTTTTCCATTGGCGATAAATTTCCAGCGATGAAAAACTATTGGCGAGATAAATTTCTTTAACGGCACTTTAACTCTCTTTTAGATGATAAAATATCTCTTCTACTACCAACCTTTACTCATTAAATATAAAATTATTTATTATTTTAAATTTTGAAACTTGTATAACAATATTCTGAATAAAACAAAATCATTAATATAGTTCAGCTATTTTGAAAAATCTCATAAAGCATGAAGAAAATGGGCATTTTTAATAATTTTATATGCAATACAAAATTTATAGGATAAGTTAAAAAAATTGTATATTAAAATTACTATATAAGAAATAATATAAGGAGGGTGTTTCCCTATATATGAAAAAATTTCCATTATACGTACATAGCTGTGCCCTGGATTACACTTTAAAGGACTTAGAATACTCGCCCATCACCAAGTGCCTCGTCATTTTGAACCACGGTTACGGCTGACACATTCCTTTCTACATCCACACCACACTAGCGGAAAGACTTTAACTGTCACGGATTAACATAGAGACGCTCCTAGCCAACGGAATTGTAGCAAGGCATTGGGGGGGAATGTGGTCACCCTCCGAACCACTGCTCGCTTCACTTTCCTAATCGGCGTGAAAGTACTGAACCACTGGCGCTCCAATTCCTGTTATATGGAATAATGAGCTTATCTCATGGGAACCCCTGGCATCTCATGGCTCCCATGATGATAGATAAGAAATGAAGATTTCAGAAATTTTGACACGGTGTAGTGAAGATCTTAAGGATCTTCAGTTATAACTGATATACAAAAATTTGAGATTTAAACAAATGAATATGTGATCTAGTTTTCCTGTGTTTTGCTACATATTTTCTGATATATTTTAGGAATTCGTATATTATATACCTTTTATTTTACAGAATTAACATTTGTTACTTAAACTAACTTTTGTTTATTAAATTTTCACTCAGAAGACAATTATTTTATAATTTTTAAGTATTTATATATACACTACTGGTCATTAAAATTACTACACCAAGAAGGAATGCAAATAACAGAACGATATTTATTGGTCACATACATTATACTAGAAAGAACAAGTGATTAGATTTACAAGAAATTAGGATGCATAGATTTTGAGAAATCAGTACCCAGAGCAGCCACCTCTGGCTGCAATAACAGCATTTATCCGCCTAGGCATAGAGTCAAACAGAGATTGTATGGCATGTACGGGGATCTCAGTCCCTGCAGCTTCAACACTATGCCACAGTTCATCGACAGTAGTGGATGGTGAGTGATGGCGTGCCAATCGCTCGGCAACCATTGACCACACGTTCTCAATTGGTGACAGATCAGGAGAACGTGCTGGCCAGGGTAACAGTCGAACCTGTTCTGTATCAAGGAAGTTCAGAACAGTACGGGCAACATGCGGTCGTGCATTATCCTGTTGAAACAAAGCATTAGGGAGGCCTCGAAGATAGGGCAGAGCCACGGGCCTTAACACATCGGAAATGTAACGGTTGCTGTTCAAAGTGCTGGTAATGCAAACAAGAGGTGATCGAGACGTGCACCCAATGGCACCCCATACCATCACTCCAACAGATGGGCCAGTATGGCGATGTCCAATGCAAGCTGGCGATGCGCGTTCTCCACGATGCCTCCAAACACGGATGTGGCCATCATGGTCCTGTATACAGAACCGAGATTCATCTGTAAAGATGACGTGATGCCATTCCCGCGTCCAGGTTCGTCGCTGATCACACCATTGAAGGCGCTCCTGTCTGTGACGCAGCGTCAATGGTAGCCGAAGCCATGGTCGCCGTGCAGACAATCCATGCTGCTGCAAAGGTCGTCGAACTGTTCGAGCAGAAACGTGTTGCCTTGCAAATGACTCCATTTCTCGACTCAGGGCTCGTGACGTGGCTGTACGATCCTTTGTGACCATGCGGATAAGATGTCTGTCTTCTCTGCTGTTAGTGATGGGGGGTCGCTGAGATCCTGCGTAACGTTCCTGAACCCATCGATTCCATATTCTGCTAACAGTCATGGGGTCTCGACCGACGCGAGCAGCAATATTGCGGTACGATAAACCGCAAACTCGGTAGGCTTCCTTCCTCGATCAAAGTCAGACACGCGCTGATAGGCATTTCTTCTATTTACACGATGGATTACAACAACTTTCTTTGCCGAAAACAACGTTGAAACGGAAATTGAGTATGAGAAAACTAAGTCAAATCTCTGGTTTTATACAATTTGTAGATGTCGCTACTGCCGCTTGCTTTGTATGAATGCGCTGAAAATCTAATCATTTGCATATCACACCAAGTTCTACCTGTCATGCAAATTTCACGTGTGTGGTGTGCCGCTTTCCTGGTGTAGCAATTTTAATGGCCAGTAGTGTGTGTGTGTGTATATATATATTATATATATATATATATATATATATATATATATATATATATATATATATATATATATATATATATATATATATATATATATATATATATATATATATATATATATATATTAATGACAATACTTATTTTTATTTTAAATGGTATTGCTTTTGTGCACTGTAGCGAAAGCATTTTTGGTTTTCGTGAAATGTTGATAAGAAATACTTTGGAGAATGTATGATGAAGGAAAAGAATTTAATTTATTAAAAAAAAACTTTATTATTATAAAATAAGTTATCAATTGCTGCGTAACACTGCCATTTTTTTAAGTTGCAACTCACACAATTCACATCAGTACAAAATACTTATAAAAACACTTGAACTTAATGGATGTCAGTGGAACGATTTCTCGATAAAATATCCAATACTTATATAGATATCAATTTATCAGTAAATTGAGTGATCACAATTAGAACCAAATCTTCTCATTTAATTAACATTTATTAGCCCAAAAGAATTCCTATTCCAATTGTTTGCATTTTTTATACATTAACTATAAATGTTTAATGAAGATAGCAAATATATTAAAAATCCCAAACGGTTGTAATTCCTCTATCAAAAATTTGCAGCTTTACTTAAAATTTATTATAATTGGAGAAAATTATTAAATTACTTACTAGATATTCAGATGCTTTCTTAATCAAATCCAGTTTGGCGTATTTAAATATGCAAATGTACGAAATGCGAAAGTTACTCATCAGCTAATTTATTCCGGTGAAATATTGCATTTGCCCGGACATCCTTTTTCATCATTAACATAAAACTTGAAATAAGTTAAAATACTTTGAAAACTAGATGTTCTATTATTCCTTGGTTATTTAGATGAATTGTGTTATAAATTCCTTCGTTTTTATGAAGCGCTTCAATTTGCTTATATATTACATTGTAATATTGATTATTATAATATAAACAATCAGCAAGCTCATTTTACTCATAATTGAAGACAGTTTTGTACTTCTTTTCCAAAGAAGGAATGTTCGGGTACAAACCTAGTACAAGAAGTCTGATGAAGAGTAATATAAAAACACATACATTTTCTATTTTTTGCATTTTGGTTATTTAAATGTTTACAGAAAAGTTCAACTCTTATATGAATCTAAATATGGCTCATCAATATGTCTTCATTCAATAAATAGGGCAAAAGCTGGCTTTCATTTTGCAAATCTAACTTAATGAAAAAGTGTACAATGTTGGAATATCATGAAGCAGAAAAGCAGTTAACACGGTAAAAACTAATGCATAAGATTACCAATAATTCTTGTTGTTGTTGTTACTTATGGCACTTGTACAAGCCAAGCTCGCTATGCCGTTTAACCAGAGCACCACGAAAGTGAAAGTACGACTTTGGCTTAAGACTCCTCCTATAGATGGCACCACCAGAGGATACACTCCCTCAATTTTGACATCGATTTGAAGGGGGTGGAAATTTTCTCCAGACCATTACACCCATGCTAACTGTTCAACGACCGATAACAGGACATTTGATTACACAGATTTAATGCGCACGTATATTGCTTACATTCGAAGAGTTTTTGGGGATGTTGGAAATCGAACCCAACTCTCCCAAACGGAATGCCGATGCCCTAACCATTAAGCTACCACGCCAAGCATTTATTTCCTTCTGAGTTGTTATGTCTATAATTCCATAGAATGTTTAATTTTTTTAAAATATATATATTCCTTTTCGCGTCTGAAACATTAATTGCAAGATATAAGATAGTGTAGAAAATGACAGATATTTGATTTAATCACCCACGCAAAAATGGAAGAATTAAGCCCAAATTGCTTTAGATTTTATATTTCGTCTAAGTTATTTTTCACATTTACGAAGTCTTCATATTCCTGTTCACAAACTATTACATTTTTCGCAATGTCATTTTTATTTTCTTAGCTCATTAAGTTTAAAAAAAATTATTGTCAGCGGTTTTCCGTTTTTTAATACTAATTTGCAAGAAAGAATAATCAAAAAACTCTCTTAAGAAAAAGTATGCAAAAAACATCAAGAATAATACTCCATCTAAAGTCCAAGTTTTAGAAAATATTTTATTTTCAAATAAATATTTTAGTTAAAGTAATGCAATAAAAATTTGAGAAAAGAAAGAGAGGGAATTATATAGTTTAAAAATTCAATTACTTTAAAATAATCGAACACAATTTTTTATTTAAAATTCAAACACTTCGTTATTAAAAATATTGAAAAAACAAAATTTTATAAGAAATTATATTCTTGAAAAAATTTAACTGTGGAAATCAATTTCCTTCTTATGAAATATATGAATCATTCGTTACTAAACATTTATTTGAACTATAAGAGACATTTATAGCACAAATCCATTTTAAAATAAATGTAAAATATTTCTTTAAATTTTTCCAATTTATATATAAAAGAAACATAATAATTTTATATCACATTATAAAAATCAATTCACTGTTCAAAGAATTTAATAAAATTAGCTATAAAATCTAGTTATAAAATGTGTATTTTAATTTATATATAAGAAGACAGATATATATCACTTACTTTTTAAAATTTATGGTGAAAATTCCCTATTTGATCTTATGTATACCACTGTGATGTTTACATTCATTATGAAGATATTTTTGTATAAGATCCCCCCTTCGCTTTACTCTTATAAAGTTTATATTTTATTAAATCTACATCTTTAGATTCACGTATAGAAAAATTAAATACTCGCTTGCAAAAAAAATTTAAAAAATATATGTTAAAATTATTTTGAGAGGAAACGTTATAAGATGTGTTGTTTACTCATAATATGTACATTTTAATTTTACACATGCCAAACAGAGGAGCTTGTAAGCCCTTAGTTCACGGGATGTCCAATATTTTTTAACAATATCCTCATACCTAGAAAGTGAACAACAAAACACTTGAAAAAAAGGTGAAACAGAGATCTGCAAGATGCAGTAGATTTAATGTTAACCAGGTTGCATTTTGGAGGTTTACTACTGCATTTATGTTATATATATCACAACATGGCTGCCACCACTACTTGACATGAATCCACGTGGGTTAACACAGACGTCTTGTATTCTAACGAAAACATTCGTTGATTTGTCACGGAAAATGTAAAACCTCATTCCCGTAATTACATACGAGTCTGCCGTTGGATACGCTACTGCTGATGATTTGACCTGGGAGATCGAAGATATGAAACGATTATCATCGAAATTGCGATGCTGGCCATCAAGTAACTTGAGCTGTCCTTTTAAGTACTGATACCGCAGTTAGATGAGCAGCACATGCAGAGTTGTTGGACATTCTCACATTATTAACGGCACAGGATGTTGGAAACTAATCTTCAGAATCGGTGCCTAACTATGACCTTGAACTGTGATCTTAGAAACACCTCTGCTTTCAGCAACACAGTTTTTGTACTGTGTGCTTTCAGCAACACAGTATCAACTGAGTCATTCGGCTATCCATTTTATTTTACCAGACTGGGCAGCTTCTGACGTCTTGCATCATTAATGTGTTGATATTCAACTGTCCCTAATCGCTCCAGTACAAATGCCCACAAAAGTAGCTTGCAAAAAATGAGTAAGAAATGGTATTTCAAAGATATTCATGTCGAGTCTTCTGTCTGTCTCAGTCTGACCTTCGTAATAATCCCTTACATCAACATAATTTTCCATGAAATAAAGTAATAATCATAGAAATGGTATTTCACGTTATCAACGATCGGTTGTATGTGGATTCCATTAGATCAAGTGCTTTCCACGTCTTCAAAAGATGCTTAATATCATTCAGTGGCATTTAATACATATGTCTCCAATAATATCTTAAGTTTCTTACAAGAGAATACTTCATTTAAATCTATCCTAATGAATGAAAATATCCTTATGAATGAAAATAATTTTGCAGCATGTTCTATTCCTGTATTGACAATGTGTGTTAGATAGCCTATATTTAGCGGCTATTGCTGATTATTTGAATAACCACGATATTTTCTAAGCATTGGCGCTTCGAAGGGAAGAATTATAAAAATTCGCAAGTTTACTCCCAGTATGCAAAAAGCAGAAAAACAATACTCATCTCTGTGGCTGGATTCAAACTTAGAATTTTCTCCTCTAAATATTAGCAGAATGTAATTCACCCAATAGATTGTTAGATGCGTTTAACTGATTGTTGTTCTTCAAAGAATCATACAACTTATTGAAATCAACATTCTTATTGCTGCTATATATTTATCTTGCCTACAGTTTGTAATCATTTTCTCTTCTACGCAATTTCCTTACACGCGTCCAATTTTACAGTCAACTCAAGTTTCTTTAGGAATAAATAACATTTTTGAAAGAGTGTACATTGTTAGAGTATATTCTGATATTTAAACTAAAATTTCCTTTGAATAGATTATTTTTAGAATAAAATAACTGAAAATATTGCATTCATGTGATTAAGTACTCATTATTTTCGTTTTTCATATCGTCTTTGATAAAATATTAACATAAGAAAAAATGGTTTTTGAGAGGAAATAATTATCATTTCTGCAAAAGAATGAGTTGCTTTTATACCGAGTTTGTTTCTCATCAGCATAAAGAAAAGTCCCCAATTTCTTAATTTAATCTCAACTTATCTCAGTTTTCACAATTTTTCCTGTTTGAAATAATCTTTAAAATGCAATCTCTTTCCAATTAATTACTTAATCTTAGAAAAAATACAAAATTCAATTTAAGCTCAATTCTTCGTTTTGTGTGATAGGACAAAAATGTTGTTATTCTTACATTGTTTTAAAAAGGATTGTTTCATCTTTAAGGAATTTTTCCTGTAGGCTGTTAATTTTCATGGATTAAGATAACAAATAACTTTACAATTTTCCCATTAATTTCTACAAGATTAATTCATCCATTATTAAATTATTTCTTAAAAACACTAGAAAAAAATGATATTTAATTAAGTTTTGTGTCTTCAATCAGTTAAAGTTTTTGAAAATTTTAGCTCCAAATTTTTAATAAAAATGTTTAAAAGAAATTAACTTCATTTCCTATTCTGGTTAAATTTAAATAATTAGGGAATATTTAGGCTAAATAGAAGTTTAAATTTTTTGGTTTATTAATGATTTTGTGTGAAATAGCTTTTTCATTAATTAGAAGCATTCAATATTGAATTATTAATTGGACTGTTTATTCCTGTCTTTATGATCAATACAAATTGATGTTACTATTCATTTTCACGATTACTTTTTATTTTTATTTGCATGTAAATTAAAAGTATATCAAATACTTGCTTACTAAAAATGATAAATTATTTATTGTTTTCACAATTGATTTTATTTTAAGACATTTATATGTGATAGAAATCATATATATGTGTAGATATAACATATCTCTCTAATCTAATATATCATATATATATATATATATATATATATATATATATATATATATATATACCGTCTATAAAATTTAATTTGCTCAAATTTAGCCAATCTGATTATGAGCTTTTTTTTATCTAAAATACTTTTTAAATAACAACGAGACTAAATCTTATATTTTCTATAGATATTGGAATTGGAAATTTTAAAATTATTTTCAAAACTGAAAAGTTTACTCACAGTTTAAGAGTTTTCTCTTCAAGCAATCCTTTTACCTGCAGATATTGATAGCTAACTTTTGGACATGAGAGCTTAATTTATGTTTCCATTTCATATATTCAAACCATATCTAAAACTAACCATAGCTGCAGAATTTAGATTTTATTCCTTAGTTCAAAAATCCAATCCATGAACCGATAATATTATCAGACTATGCACGTGGCTTTCAAATATGTAAAATGTTGTATTTATTTGGTTTGTCCCTCTACTTGTAAGTTTTTCTAGCGAGAACTAAAGTGGCTTCCGAATCACAGAAAATATACAGTGAGTGTAAAAAGTATTCGTACAGTACGACAATTCATTTAAAAGAGATCCGTTCATAAAAATTATAAACATAAATTCCCTTTTAATTAACTATAAATATATAATAGAACATATTTTCACTAGTTTCATGGGAAATTTGCACTTAAGTAATTTTATACATGAATAAATATTTACAAAACTGAAACAATCCAACATCTTGTGATGCAAAAAGTATTCGTACATCAGGCATATATTGGCCAATACAATCATAATATTTCAGCTAATACATTGTAGGATATCCTTTAGCTCGAATAACTGCCTTGAGTCTCTTTGGCATCGATTCCACCAATTTTGCTGTTATTGAACTAGATATGGCGTCCCATTCTTGATTAAGAGCTGATTCCAAATCATTTTTATTAGAAATATGTCTGGATCTAATATTTTTATCAAGAACGTCCCATAAATTCCCGATGGGGTTAAGGTCCGGTGATTGAGGAGGAAATTTCATGAACTTTAGGGTATTATATAGTATCCAGAGCCTTGTGTTTAGGGCTGTGTGCTTGGGGTCGTTATCCTGCGTGAAAACGTAATCACCATTCAAGCCCATTTTTGTTGCACTAGGTCCTAAATTATTGTTTAAAATGTCAATATAAAGTTGATGATTCATAATGCCTTTAATAGAGACTAATTTGCCCACCCCAGAAGCACTCATACACCCCCAAACAAGCAGACTTCCACCCCCATGTTTCACTGTCTGCACTAAATTCTTAGGATGCATATTTTTCTGTATTGCGCTTTCTCTATACCATTCGTCTCCCGTCCGATCCAAATATATTGTATTTACTTTCATCTGCAAAGAGAAACTTTTTCCAGAAATCTGGACTTTCATTAACGTGTTGCTTGACAATCACAGCTTCCGATTCTTCTCACTAACAAAGAATTTTCGTCTCGCAACACGGCCATGGAAACCTTCATTTCTGCATGCATTTCGAACAGTATTTATGGAGACTGCTGTTCCCATGTTCTTCAGTTCTGATGTTAATGTAAGATCACTTATTTTGGAACCTTTCTTTAATGAACGTACCAGAAACCGTCTGCCAGATGATGTCAATAAACTTGGTCGCCCAGTAAGAGAACTGTTTTGAACCGTTAGAGTGGTAGCAAACTTTTTTATGATTGACTGCACAGTTGAACGGGGTCTACCAACCAGATCAGAAATCTTGTTGTACGATTTACCATTTTTACGGAGCTTCAAAATCAGTTCTCTTCCGGAAACACATGTTTCTTTACTTTTACGACCCATTACAGAATTTCTAGTTCCTCACTACATAAAAATTTCCACTGAAGAACCTTTTAAGTATCTTACAAGATGACGTCAATTAACTATATCTTAATGGCCAAACCAATCCCAAAATATAATTTAAAAAATTGCATTTCTTTTAGTGTACGAATACTTTTTACACCACAAGATGTTGAATTGTTACAGTTTTGTAAATATTTATTTATGTATAAAAAAATTTTTTGTGTAAATTTCACATGAAATTAGTGAAAATATGTTCTATTATGTATTTATAATTAATTAAAATTCAATTTATGTTTATAATTTTTATGAACGGATCTCTTTTGAATCGATTGTCATACTGTACGAATACTTTTTACACTCACTGTACTTGCTAGAATGAAAATCGAATCTATAATCAGCTGAACTACAAGCAAATGTGCTAAAGATTCGTTTACCAATACACTTATACGATATGTAATAATTTTCACTAATTAACTGTATTTTCAACATAAAGTACACCAGCTTCTGAAAATTAGCATTCTTTTAATCGGTAAATAAGTGATTATTAATATAGATTTTATTTCAATAAAATTTAAAATAAAATGCGCTGTGTTGATTAAAAATTGATTTTCTTTATACACACAACTATGCTTAATTATGTATCCAATCAGCTGAAAATATTAATGAAAGTTTATGAAATGTCGATTTGTTACCCTTCATCCAAATCTGGCTTGTTTGAATTGGCTAATGGAAAGAAAGGTATTAAATTTTTCCTATTATATTTAATGTGAGCGATATATTTGTTTGCAAGGTACTTTTCTGCATCGTTTGTCCAAAGTATTATAAAGTATTATATAATTGATAAAATATCGGAATAATGTTGAAAGATAAGCTAAAAAAACAATTATATTGTTAATGTTAATTATAAGTTGTCAATAAAAATATATACTCACAATCTTAAAATTCATTTAATTAATGTGCAAGCGTCTTGTGTTGGGAATATGCAACTGCAAGTGCAGTTGCGTTAAACACAGCACTGGACTTTAATGCGAGCCTGACCCTCAGGGTTGAGAATGATTGTAAGTTATATAATTGTGGATTTTATATTTTCCCTTAACTTTATTTTTGGTATTTGCAAATTACAGAACATATAAGGTAAACAAGAAAGATCTTGCCATTTTTCCATTGCTATTGAATGAATAAGTATGCAAATTAGTGTATGACATAACTGAGACACCGGTCAGTCGAGAATAGGAAAATTCATTCGTTATAAAAGCAGGTCCATCGCGCACATTCATCAATCGTAACTCGTACAGAAGCGAAGAGAAATGTACCTGTCGGAGGAGGTCGTTTGATGGTGTCTGCCTAACGATTTCAAAGTGGGCTTGTCAGCTGCTGCATCAGTTCATCGAATATGCCAAGCGTTTGGGGATAGTGAAGTGAATGAACACATGGCAAGGCGTTGGTTTCACAAATTCAGGTCGGGAATTGCACCCACGCTAGATCATGCTTTGTGTCCGGTGGGGTAGTTGTCAAGTAGCTTACTATGAGCTGGTACCAACGAACCAAACGGTCACTGTGGACTCGCAGCCAGCAACTGGAACGTGTGCAACAGGCTTTGCAATAGAAGGAGCCAGCACTGGTTAATCACAAGTGTTTTTTTGGCTGATAACGTGAGGCTGCATGTCGTGTAGGTATACAGGAATACCATACAGGGACTCGGTTGGGAGATTTTGAGTCCTCCTCCTTACTCACCTGACATTGCACCTTCAGATTACAACTTTTTCCATTCCCTGAACAATCATCTTCGTGGAATATCCTTCACCAATGAAGCAGATTTGTGCCAAGCCCTCACGGACGTCTTTGCGTCCAAAATCCTTAAGTTTTGCCTCAAAAGGATTGCGCAACTGGGGACGCACATTGGCTTAATGTGCCGATGGTCATTGCTTCGAGGACTTACAATTGGCTACATTGTAAGTCCTCGAAGTAACGGTAAGAACATTGTCGTTTACCTTGTAAATCAATTTTTTTAATGGTTTCCTGAATAATTAGTAATTTGATGGCCTTTATGACATAAACATATTTTTCATCTTTATAATTATTCAGACGATGATGCTTTAATCCATAAATTTCATTTTGTAAAGAATCAGATAAAACATCTATGAATTTTTATTAATAAAATGTCACAAATTATCATTAGTCTGTTTTGTATAATGGCGTTGCACCAACTATCAATTAATCCAAAGAGAATCAATAAAAATTCAACGTATTTCTTTCAAAAAAACGCGATCACAAAGTTACTTTTCCTTTTGCATGTCACTTCATAAAGTTAAACCGTTGATAAAAATATGCAAGCATTTATTATATTTTCTTCCGAAATATTTTAATATTATGATCTCAAATACTGTTTCATATAAGATGTCATAAAACTGTGCTATCACAAAAGATGTCTCGCTAACACATAAATTATGTAAATAAATCTCCATCTGTTTCTCCGAGCTTACATGACGTGCTTAGCAACAACCTCCCCAATCATCGTGAAGTAATTCGCGATTTACTCCTTCATTAGCGGATTCCCTGGGGAGAACTGCTCTCAAAATTCTCTTCCGTCGTTCAAGTTTAATAATTTGTAGAAAGTATAGTTTCAATTCTCCACGGGATTTCTAAGCAATTATATTATTCAGTATCAAATTCTCCGTCGTTTTTCTGGAACATATTTAACCTCTTAAAATAGGTGCAAATATAGTTAATTTAATAGTTTATCGCGTTTGTGAAAAGTGTATTATTAAATTATTCACGCTGTGATTACTTTTTTTAATTTTTCCCCTTGAAAATTGTTTTTTTTTTTTTTTTAAACGGTGGACACAAACTTTTTTTTTTCAGATAGACTAACCCTTCGCCACAACAAGGTCAGAAACTGCTACTTATTTATCGCTACCCGGTAACCACCTGTGAACCAAATCACGGAAGCGAGTAGTACTACCCACTACAAATCCGTTTATTGGGTGGGCCACATTCACAGATCAGTTTTATTGTACGGTCACCCTTGGCCTCGTTCTTTTTTTTCACCAAATTTGGCGAACATTTTTACTGGAAGCCCAGAAAACTAGTATTTTGGCAACCCTATTTGTCATTAATTTCTCATGAATATTTACCGATTTATAAATATAAATTCATTAATATAATATTTAATCAAAAGGTTTTATGATAATTTAACATATCAACTTTATTATTTTAGCATTAATGTTTGTGAAATCTATAAATTTGTTTGTTATTTTTGATTAATTTTATAAAATTAGTTGAGCATATTGATAGATACCAACAATGTATGAATTATTTGTCACTATTTCAGCCATTTTCCTCCCACTGTTTTCCCGATCTGGTTTTCGTCATACAACTTTTTTAAAATTTCGCCAAAGGTGACCGTACGGTAAAACTTTTACCCACATTCACACATCATCTCTGAAGAAAGGACAGAGAAACACACAGAGAAATAAATATCCACCCCCAAATCAAGATTCAAACCCTGGACCAACAACCTAGGAGTCAGGAACTCCTCACCCATCTGTCGGCAATTGCTCTTACTGTAAATTATACTACTCAGAAATGTTTGGTACGACCGAACTTAGGGCGAGGTATAGAGAAGTATGTCACAACAACTCATAAACATCTGCTTCAGAATATAACAAGTCTCCTTTCTAGGGCTCACCATGCCTTAGTAATAGCACACGATGAGCTATAATAATGAAATTTAAGCCCCACTCTTTCGATCATAAGGCCCTGCGTTCGATCCCAGCCACTGTTAAACAATGAGAGATGGATGTTGCTATTACGCTTTCTGCTTGCATTTCTGTCGGGTAGGGGGACTTGAAAGATTTTGCAGGTTTTCTCCCGTGTGACACGTGAATACGACCCAGTGTATATGAAAAGTCCTCCGGGAAAGCACTTTACGGTATAGATATTAAAATACTTCACAAGAGCGTCAGTCCATTTAGGAGTTTGGTTGTCTGCTACAAGAGTCAAAGTTTAGTTTTTATCTACTTTTGAAACTGCTTAAGAATTTCTTCATTGATCCTCAAAATGTTTTAAACTGTTGCATATTTTACTTCACAGTCCATCATTACGAAAGAAAATTCAATTTTCTTATCTTCTTGTATCAATAACAATCTCTTAAAGGAGCATCAGATGACTAAACTTTCATCTTAATAAATCTGAGGAACTTCAGAAAGACAATTCCAAACGTAATTTGTAAACATTTGAATGAGTATATTCAATTATCAATGCAATTGTCACTTGAAACTTGCTGCATCACGAAATGGTACGAAACATCTCATCATTTTAGTTACTTTTTTAAACGATAGAAAAGTGCCAAGTTTCATCATGGCAGGGCAACATTTTCCATACAATACCTCTTCTCAATTCATTTATTTAAAACGCTTCGCATAAATGACAGATGAAATTTTAAGCTCATTTCTTTACTTTCGGATGACTGCATTTATTTTCCTGCTTTATAAATTGTTGAATAAAGATTCCTTTTCATTTTTACAGATGTTTCTATCTGTTCATTTGGAATGTTCTGTGAAATATGTGTCTTTATAAATTCTACCAAACCTATTTCAGGAAAATATTCGTTTAATTAAAATGATCTTAAAATATTTTAAGGTGGAAATAAATAACAAACCCTATTTCTTATTTATTTTACAATTTTATGAGGATTTGAATAACTACTGCATACAAATAATTAAATAAGAATTATATATTTTTATTAAACAATTCCTGGTAGATGTAATTTTGATTTCTCGATAGAAGATATACTTCAACGTTGTATACCATAATTAAAACTTGTTTCTGCAACCGATCATTCATTTATCTGTCTTTGCTTCAATAATTTGTGTATTTGATTCACATTTGTGAATCTATATCGTTGTTAGATATCCATTTTAAATTATAATCAAGACATCGTGGGGCAAAAGTGACACTGGAGAATCAAGCAGCTACATTTACTTAGCTTTTTATTTAAACACTTTAAATTTGTAGGATATTAAAATAGTATAGGCTAATTTTAACAGTTCTAGAACTTGATTCTCAGACGAGGATTTTAGTAATGATTCGAACTTCACTTTAAACTATAGATCCCAATCCCTGATTGGGTTCCAGGATCAAATTAGGAAAGCTAATTTTTTAAAAGCATTTTAAATAAGCATGTCTTTGTCAGCATTGATATTTGTTGTAGCAATTTATAATCATTTATTGGCGACAAGATAATAACAACTCAGAGGAACTCCGTGCTTTGGATAGACCCTACTCTCTTCTAATGTACCAGGCAGCAATTAAAATCTCAGGCTTTCACCGTGGTAAATAGGAAGAAATTAGTCATCCTTTGCAAAAGTTGTTTGGTGTGAGCAACCAACTACAATTACTTACTTTTATATGTATTTAAAGAATCCTTTAAGTACATATAGTTAGAATTATATTACTAAGTTTTGTTTTTATTTCTGCTATTAAAATACGTACTAGTTCAATGATTTGAATCATATCCAAGGATCTTTGTAAGGGTTATTATTTCTTTTTAAGATATAGTCACTGTCAAATTAACTATCCATTACAAAAAAAATGACAATATAGCTACAAACTACAAATACTTACATTGTATGTAAAAAACCCTCCCCTTCCCCAGTTAAACCTTTGACAAGTTTTATTTCACTGTAAAATTGCAAATTAGAAATAATTGATTTTATCTCAAAATTTTAGGATTAGTAAACTATATTAGATAATATATTTTCCTCAAAGTGATCACATTTAGAGATTATTTTTGCTTACCTCAATAATATCTTAAAGGTAGTTAATTAACAGTCATTATCATAAGAATTCTGGCTTTATCATAAATTGAAAAGTTAATTTCTTCACTGTCAATTTAAATTAATAGCGTCATTTAATTCAATCATTCAATTATAAATGCTGTAAAATTCTGGGTTTAAAATGCTAGGTTCATCTTTTTTATTTTGTTTTTAATCTGTTTTCATTAACGAATCGTAAATTACTTGAGAAAATGTAATGTACATAAAATTTATAAATCAGCAACTTATTCTGATACATTTTAACTGCTTTTGTTTTTAATGTTTTGTTCTGTTAAATGCATATTCTATCTCTAAGTTTGCAAAGCGTCGTTTTTCAAGAAAATGCAGAAAAGTGAGATATTTTTTACCATCTTAAAATAGCAACATTTGTTCATGGAATAATTAGAGATCGATGTGTCATTATACCTTTGATCCCATAAAATCTGAATGCAAATATAGAATTAAAAGCAGATGGATTGATATTTCCTTATCAGTCAACCAGTTTCAGCCAAATTGACTGCCAATCAATACGCCAGAATGTCAATTTGAGCTCTGGCCTTTAGTTCATGGATTTGTTTCCTATCTTGAGCGAGAATACTTGTGGTTGTTTCGTATCTACTTTAAACTATATAAATTATGGATCAATTACTTCTGTTCTATAAAAAATGTCTATATCGTAACAACCAAAACAAGCTATGAATGAGTCAATTTACAAAAGGTCAACAATGATTGTATTCGTAAAAAAATTTTGAATTTCACAATGTGAGCACTTGAAATCATCTATAGGTTTAATCGTTCTTAGCTTTGAATAGTTTACTCACATAAAATAAATAAGATTTTGTATTTTGTTATTTCATTTTATTGAGATGTCTAGAAATCAGTCGCCAAATTTTAATTTAATTAATTTTTAATATTGTTATATAGTTTCTGAAATTGCTTAAACAAAATATTGTTGAAACTTTACTACATCAGTTATCAATTTATGTGTAAAATTCACTCACACGTTTACTTTTAAAGTTACTAATCATAGATACTGAATTTAAGTATCTAAGTGAGCTATTGTATACTCATTTAATAAAGTTTTACAGCAATGGCTATCAATTTTTCCAGAAATTTATAATATTTTTAAGTAATTGCACATTTTTTCCAAAAATATTTGCATTTATGTATTTCCGTCGCACTATTACACAAAAAGTACTGTTTTGTTTGACTCAGCATACAAATATGTTTCATTAACTTCTACCGTAACCTACAATTTAAAGCCCCAGTGAATATCCAGTTGGAACCTGGTCTCACCCTGACCTGAAGACCCATAAACCCTTGGTTGGTTGGTTGGTTGGGTTTTATGGCGCAAGGTCCAAAAATGGACATGCTGCGCCAAGAAAAAAGTTTTTGAAGAATATTTTTTTTATTTAATATTTTTTCTTTCTTATTTTTTTTTCATATATATATTAAAACCCAAGCAACATTAAAATATTAAAACACAAAAATCAGTGTATAAGTTATCTTAAAATGTATACCATAAATAAAATAAATCAAATATATATAAAATCTTAAAATGTATAAATGTAAATCATATGAAGTTTAAAAAACCTATTGCTCTCAAATAAGCAAATAGGTTTTGGTGGGGTGGTTCCCCCAACAAATCAAATAGAGTTAAAAGGTTTGTTTTGAAAAATTTAAAACGGTAGACGTTAAAAGTAGAACATGTGATTAAAATATGATAAACAGTAAATGGTTCATCACACGTCGTCACACCATGGATTTAAATCACTTAAAAACAAATGTTTGTGTGTGAAACGTGTGTGTCCGATACGAAGGCGAGTTAATCTAACATCAGCACTTCGTAACGGTAAAACTGATAATGAGGTGAGGGATGGAAAAATGGTATGTAATTTGTTGACGACCTGTAAGTTCCATGATTCTTGCCATAGACCATATATAAAACTTTTTATAGCCTTTCTCACATCTGAGAGAGGAACCGATGGTAATATTGGATCTGATGCAGCCTTTGCTGCTGCATCCGCTCTCTCATTTCCATCAAGACCTACGTGACTTGGTATCCAACAAAATATAATATCATATCCCTTGCCAGCAAGGGAATCTAATGCTCTAAAAATCTTTGACACAACAGGATGGCAAGTAAAACTATTGTTCCTCAATGCTTCCAATACACTCATGCTGTCAGTATATATACAAAATTGACGATGATCTTCTGTATTCACATGCTGAAGCGCATAAGCGATAGCTGTGGCTTCAGCGGTAAAGATAGAGCAGGACGAATGTAGACTGTAGCTAAAAACTGTATTATTTATAACAATTCCACAGCCCACATGTCCTGCTGTTTTTGAACCATCTGTGAATACAGGTGTGTAAGATTGATACTGACAGCGATGGGAGGAATATAGCATTTGAAAAACAATAGGTGTTGTGTCTGATTTTAAAAACTGAGCAAAAGAGTTATTAAATATAATGGTTGGATCATACCAAGGCGGATGAGAAAAAGTATTAATTGTCTCTATCCGAATATCACATAGGTCTGTGAGCCACAGATATGATTTGGCTCTTGTGAGAAAAGGTGGGATGCTCATTGGTCGAGCATCAAACAGTCTTTTAAGAGAGGCATTAGGAACCATGGAACGTAATGGGTGGTGTGGGGTCGACATAATTTTTGCGTAATAATTGAGAGATTGCTGCATTCGTCTCAGGTCTAAGGGTAGTTGTCCACAAACAGCATATAGACTCTGGACGGGTGATGTGCGGAAGGCGCCAGAACATATCCTCAAAGCAGAGTGATGAACTGTGTCCAACCTTCGTAAGACGGAAGATCTAGCTGATCCGTAAACAACACTTCCGTAGTCAATGCGGGACAAGATCAATGACTGATATACTCGAAGAAGTGATGTGCGATCTGCACCCCAAGATGTATTTGACAACACCTTGAGGATATTAAGCGATCGCTCACACTTCTTCCGCAAATGCAAAATATGCGGAAGAAAAGTTAATTTTCGGTCAAAGATAATGCCCAAGAATTTTATTTCATTGACTACTTGTATTGGAGTGTTGTTGATGTAAATTATTGGATCATTATGCAGGCTAGTCTTTTTACAGAAGTGGACACATCTACTCTTGCTAGGAGATAAAGTATGGCCATTCTCAGCACACCATGCAGCAAGCTTGTTAACTGCTGTTTGCAGTTGTCTCTCAATTAAACGCATATTCGAACCCTGACATGATATTTGCAGGTCGTCAACATAGAGTGTACCATTTATTGATGGTGGTAGTTGATGTAGAATGTTACTGATGAATAAATTAAAAATTGTGACACTTAAAATGGAGCCTTGGGGGACACCCTCGGCTTGAATAAAAGTATTGGAAAATACAGTTCCAATACGAACTTTAAAAACACGGGAGCTTAAAAAATTTTCAAGGAATATCGGAAGATTACCCCGAAAGCCAAAATTATATAATGAACGGAGAATTCCATATCGCCATGTACGGTCGTATGCCTTCTCGATGTCAAAGAAAATGGAGACCAGATGGTTTCTCCGCACAAAAGCATTGCGGATTTGGGTCTCCAAATATGTGATATTATCAAGAGTGGATCTCCCTTTACGGAAGCCACTCTGATTTATATGTATATATTTATTTTTTTCTAAGACATATACGAGACGGGCGTTGACCATACGTTCGAGAGTCTTACAGAAGCAACTCGTCAGAGCAATTGGTCGATAATTTGAAGGATCTGAAGGATCTTTACCAGCCTTAAGAACCGGAATCACTATCGCTTCACTCCAAGCCGAAGGAAATTTCTTTTCATTCCAGATCCTATTGAACAAAAGTAATATGTTCAATAGGGAGTCTGGACTTAAATTTCGAAGCATTTGATAGCTGATTCCATCAGGTCCTGGGCTGGTATCATGGGCCTGCTTTAATGCTCTTTTCAATTCCAACATCCTAAATTCGCAGTTGTAAGGCAAGGCTTCACCATGGTTGAAACGAATTGGTGTTCGCTCAGCACGACTCTTAGTCCTTAAAAACGAAGGACTGTAAGAGTCGTTGCTTGAGACGCTAGCAAAAGTTTCACCAAGGGTATTAGCAATGTCTTTAGGAGAAGAGTATACAGCAGCTCCGGATTTTAAAACAGGAATAGAGAAATCCTTATAAATCCCATTGGCTGCTTTCACTTTTCTCCACAACTGTTTACTGGATGTGGAAGATGTAATTGAAGAGACATAGCGAGACCAAGATTCCTTCTGACTTCGACGACGAGCTCTGCGAGCTAGAGCTCTTGCTCTCTTGAAGGCGACAAGATTCTCCGCTGTGGGGTACCTCCTAAATAACCCCCATAACTTCCTTTGTTTTTTATAACTCTCTTGGCATTCTTTGTTCCACCAAGGTTTGCAACGCCTGTGTGTTATAAAGGAACTCTTAGGAATTGATGTATCAGCTGCATTCAATATTGCTTCGGTGACCTTATATATGGCATCATCAATATCGTCGATCATAACCATTTCATTATCAACAACTGCCAATTGTGTAAATAACGTCCAATCTGCCCGACTGTACACGTAAGTAGGTAGACGTTGTCCTACACTACTACCTCCAGTCTGGGAGATGACGAGAGGAAAATGATCGCTGTTATGCAGATCATTTCCTACTATTAGATTTAACAATGGCAGAAGAGATGGAGAACAGATGGCTAGATCGAGAGAATGAAACGTTCTTGTGGGTACATGGAAATATGTCTTCTCGTCGGTATTCAGCAGACAGAGACTATTATCTGAAATAAACCGCTCTATCTGCCGACCGCGAGAATTAGTATCGTCATTTCCCCACAAAGAACTATGGCCGTTAAAGTCACCTAACAACAGAAATGGTGTAGGCAGCTGATCTATTAATGCATCGAGTTCCTCTTGGCGGATGACATCGTGTGGTGGTAAATATAAACTACAGACTGTAATTAAGCATGAAGTGTGAATTTTCACAGCTACAGCCTGTAGTGTAGTATTTAAATGTTGGGCAGTGCTGGGATAGTTGTTGGATGTTAATATGCAAACACCTCCAGACACTGCACCATCGTCACCACAGTCTTTTCTAAAGCTTTTAAACCCTCGCATAGTAATGTTATTAATTGACTTCAGGAATGTTTCCTGAAGTGCAACACATGCGGGGTTATAAGTTGTTATGAGAGACTTGATGTCATCAAGATGTGATCGCAAACCATGGCAGTTCCAAGATACAAAGGAAGTTATTGTTTAATTTTAAAAGCTCCTTTACTGGAGCTGGAAGGCGGGTCTTCTGTCATATCCTCGAACGATCCATCATCGTCCGAGGGAAATAGAGAAACCGCGTCAGTCTCCAGGCATGAGAAAGCATTATGGGTGGAAATAGATGCTTTTGCTTTTCTCAATTTTAAAGCTTTTTCTGCCTTTGATTTTGCAAAAGGAGCTTTTTTTGAAAATGTAGGAGATTTTTTGAATTTAGGCTTTTCTGATATTTGGGGTAATTTTACTGGGGAAACCAAAATTGGCTCAGTTTGTGTGCTGCTCGATTTGGTGACTTTTCTGGCAGCTGTGGCATAACTGACTCCAGTCTGGGGAGTACGGGAAGTGACCAATCGTCTCGCCTCCGGATAGGAACACTTTTGGTTGACCTTAATTGCAGTAATTTCTTTTTCAATCAGGTATTGAGGACAACTTCGAGAATAGGAGGGGTGGTCACCGTGACAGTTGACACACCTCTCCTTCGCATTGCAGTTCGAACTATCGTGGCCAATCACCGCGCAGCGAGCACAGGTGATTTTGCCTCTGCAAGCGTTTCTCGAGTGTCCGAAACGCTGACATTGAAAACATCGCAAGGGATTTGGGATGTAAGGCCTGACGGGTAAATTCATGTACGCAGCTTTTACATGCTGCGGAAGGTCTGGCGTCGCAAAAGTCAAGACGAGGTGTTTGGTATCAATAATGTTACCTTCCCGTCTGACTGTAATGCGTCGAACGCCGCAGACCTTCTGATCCTGTAAGTTGTCCAGAATCTCCTCCGTCGGCGAGTATAACAAATCCCTTGCGGAAATCACACCATAAGAGAAATTAAGGTTTCCGTGAGGTGAGACAGTCACTTCCATGTTAGCCAAAGATTTCATACTGGCCAGAATGGCTGCTTGTGAGTCTGATGCAGCCTCTACAAGCAAGTCACCAGAGCGCATCTTCTGAACTTTTTTAACTTCCCCAACTATTCCCGATATTCCTTTTGCTATGAGGAAAGGAGATACAGTTGTGAAATTTCCCTCCTTCCTCTTGATAACAAAATATTTTGGTTTAAGTTGTTCAAGTTGCTGCTCCCGCGGGAGAAAAGTTTGATTTTTATTCTCCATTTAAGAAAATTAAAATTTCGGGACCTGACCGCACCACCCACCACCGAGTCCAACAAGGGGATGCAGACCAGCTGCACCAGTGCTAGCCAGGTCCTATACGCTCACAGTACATCCCTGAAGTGGCCTCCACCCTTAACGAGTCACCCAGTAGATGTACCGATCGCTTGATCCATAAAGCCGATTGATGTGCTGAGGACCACAACACACCTCCCGTTTACCTGAAGCAGAGGCCAAAGTAATGTGTTGGTCTCTGGGGGCCTCAATTACCAGGACCCTCCTTTCCAGGGACACGGGTCTCCACGCACGGCAAACACGTGGGTGATTTAGTCCTCAAGAGTAGCTAATAGCAACAGAGCGGCGAAAGCTACTCAAGGGGAGCCCTCAACCTCTTACGAGGCAACCACACTGAGGGAGAAGAGGAAGAAAAAGCAGAAGAGTAGAAGAAAGGAGAAAATAAAGAAGAGGACAGATCACTAGGGTACCTCGGGATTGTGACACCCGTGTTTACCTAAAGAAGGTAAACCCCCTGAGGGGCCATAAACCCTTTATCAGCAAGTTCATATATTTGATTTTGAATACGACCAAATAAATTTTGATTCTAGTTTCCATCCAGTAAATGCAGTAAATGATCATTTTGAGTATTTTTTAAATTCTATGTCCCACTCCCAATTAATATACAACATAGGTTAGTTAATATGATTATTACTAATTATATTAGTTACCTACCAAAACTTCTACATTTTTACTACATTTAATAGCAAATCTTCTAAGAGAATTACTTCTAAGAGGACTTTTATATCTGACTAAATTAATCTGATCATTATTTTATAAGACTTTTGATCATTTAAATAATTCTATATTTTCTCAGGATGAGCTCATAGTCAAAAAGTGTTCAAGCACCCGTGAACTAATGGCTTAAATGATAATGTTTGGCATTTGTAAAATAACCTTATTTTGTAATTTCATGTAACCTAGTTTGACATTTTAGGGACAATCATAAGATGTGATACAGATTACAATGCTTGTGAATAACAAGGTATTCTTTAATTTTGTTTATTTATAGTTTGCTTTAAACATATAATTTTAATGCATGTGTATAATGCATCAAATTAAATCCAGTTTTTTTGATATAAATAAAGTACCATATTAAAAATAAAGAGATCCATTATTTAATTCATAGCATTATTGTTAACAATGTTTTCAATTGATAAAATTAATAAACAATATCCCCAAAATTAATAAATACGATTATTTTTCAAATTGTGATTTTTTACACTAAAATTAGGTATAATATTTCTGCTGTAATCCACTGCCTGTGAAAGCTAGCAGGCTTGGTCTATTAATTAATTCAATAAAGTTGTCTTTCCTGTGTAATTAATCAACTAAATTGGGATAACATGTGATAATCCATAAAATATATTATTGAACAGTTTAAAAATAATTCAATGATGTTCAGGAATCTCATTGAACAATATATTCAACCTTAGTTTGTTTCTCCTTTGAATACTTTTGCTAAATTTTAAATTATGAAGTAAATTTATTGACATTCAATAATGTATCATGATATTATTTGATACATTTTTATGTGTATCCTCATAAAAATTAATCTTTCTCAATCAAATTAAAAATAAATTATAAACCTATAGTGTTATATTTTTTTAAGAAAACGTTTCTTTTTCCATCTTTTCTTTAAATTAAGTCTTTGAAAATAACCCTTAAAACATTTGAAATAAGTTTGTTTTTCCAATTTAAAGTATTTAGTTACAAAAGCTTCGAAAAATCTGTTCTTTTAGGAAATCTCAGAATCTAAATGAACACATAAACTGTGATTCCCGTATTTTTACATTAAATTACATTTGGGTTTTATGTATTACATTGAATAAGAAAATACATCTGTGATATCAAATCAATATAGATCTGCATGGAAATAGGATAGCATTTTTATGCTCAAAAAAATATTTAAAACTTATTTCTATTCCGCTGAAAATGCATCAAACTAGGAAAACTTCTAATTTCTCTTATCAGCCGTGAACAATACAATAATGAAGTGTCCTAAATTCAAAACTCGGTTGAAGGAAAACAAGAGGGATACAAAATGGCATTTCCAATCAGTTTGTCGTTCGATGTTCAATCTCAAGAGGAAGTCGGAATCAAGTTTGAGAGGCGGGGGTTTAAAATATTCAAATTGGACGACGCCTCTTAAGAGGAGGGCGAGTCAAGTCTTCTCCAATTCATGAAATCTGAGATTCTGATAACTATTTTATTAGGATAAGGATAAATACCGTTTTTAATAAACTCCCCCCAAAATAAGCAATGTAAATAGAGGTCATTTCACCAGAGGCAAACTCTTATGCCTATCCAAACATGAAAATAGTGTTAAGATTCCGAATATTCGAAATCGAAATTAAACTCGTCACCCCGTTGACTGCTTCGACTCGCATAAATTGTTTCATGATGCAATGGTTAAGAAACGATGAAAATATTTCGTTAAAGTTTAAATTTGTTTTCGAAAATTCTTTTTCCGGGTCATTAATTATATAAAACTGTAAATGATTTATAATAGTTTCTAACACACGAAAAACTCGTGTCGTCGTCAGGTTGTAGAAGCCTGCAGAAAATCTATAAGATTAGTGGAGTGGGACTGATAATATTTTTATTCATAAAATTCAATACGTGTATATTTTGTAATCCTTAACTGTGTCTTTAGTGTTTTAATTTAGGCATCATATGCTGGCCTAATTCTCTCTATTTATAGTTACTTGATCTCAGGCATTGTTAAATAAAGTTAATGAGATCCTGTTTTCATAGATAATAAGCTATGTTCACGAGTTACAAGGGAAAAAACCCGGAAAACTTCGAATCATATATTCCAACAAATAAGCGTAACAACCATCTTCCAAAATTTGACAGTGATTGGGATTGAACTCATAATCCTTATGCTCCAAAGAGTGGGAAGTTGTTGTGTCACTGCGTGCTTCTTTATTGATGTGGGTTATGCAGAGCTTTCTCAGTTTTCTCCTTTTCAATACATGAATACGGCCGCTATTCAATATGCTTTTAAATTTCCAGTTCTGCGTTTCATCGTAAACTTTTTCAAATATCACAATTTACATTTTAGCAATACTTGGACAGTTAGGTATCACTTTTTTAAGATCCTCCAGATTATATAACCTATTTGAAATGTTAAGCTTAAATTTTTATCATTTTAACTACAATCATTTAGTTAATTTGATTTGTAAATCACATTTTTAATATCAAATAGAATGAAACTTAAAACTAACACTGTAAAAAATATTGAGCTGCGTTTAAAAGTCATTATTGCTACCTGTGATATCAAAAACAAATTATATCTCAAATTAAAATTATCTTTGATACTTACTTTATTGGAATATTTTTCCCATTGTGGAGATAAATATTTACGATTAATGTATCAAGTAAAGGCGATGAATTTTAAAATAAACATTTGTCTGCCTATTCTACTGACTAAGGAATCAAGGAAAGAGTACGAAAATTCTTGGAAACCCTTTGTAACCATCCATTGAACTAGATTATGCAACAAAGGTAAGAAAGCGGAACTAATCTACGATTAAATGTACAAAGTTTTTCAGTGACTAGAAATCAAGTCTTAAAATATCCTATGTCTCTCCTGTGATTTCGTTAACATTTTGTCATTACATAATCACCTAAATAAATGATTTTATGTTATGAACACATTAATTACTGTAAGGACATATAAGCACTTAAGATGATAGTTAATTTTTTTAACTTCATTCTGTCTAAAAAATCTATAAAAATTAATCTTATATATAGATATAACAATCACACATATAAAAAAAATAATTTATCAAATATGAAAATGAGCTGTAGGGTACAAAACACTTTTTATGACTCTATTGATTTCACGAACAAAAGAATAATATTATTTGTTACTGCAACAAAAATATATTTTGCAAAAAAAGTGATATATATGTATATATGAATTAACACAACTTACATAATATGGATGATTTTTTTAAAAATTGATGCAGTATTAAAACAACATTTAAACAATAAAAACTTTTATAAATGGAGTTTTTGATTAAGAATCAGTTTCTTATAAAGTTTAGGTAATTTATAATTATAATCCTTATTGAAAAACAGTATAAATTATTAAAAATTGGTAAGAGTTTACTTATGGGTACCCCTCGGTTTTCTGACGCTAAGATAGGCACAAAAATGTGAGTAACAAAATGATACTAAAAGTACATTAGTTAAAGAACTGAAAATACCAGGATTACCATAAAATAAATTTTATCTCCAATATTTATCGAACATTAAAAATTTAGTATTAAAAACTTAATAATTTTGTGACAACAAAACAAATACTTGTAGAATATCAAAAATCAGAGAGAAAAAGAAAATGATTGTCAAATAAGGAAACTGTAAAATATATGAAAACAGGTGAAAAAAAGAGGTACAAAAATGAACATTTATGAAAATAACATTCCTTTTTGTTGAAATTTTGATTGTATGAAAACATTTCTCTTTGGTTTCTTTCATCAAGTGTCTCAATGATGATTTACATTTGGCGCATTTCACAAATAATCAAGCACATTAAGCATACTTTGTTACCATTCTCGGCTTACAAAAGAAAGTCGTATCTGCCTGACTGTAAAGCGACCACCAATAAACCGCAGCACAATGATGAAGACGTAACAATCGCATCGCTTCTGTTTCCTTGCGCACAATTGCCTTCTTTGTCTGCCTTCCACAATCAATCATTTTTCCGCCGTCAAATGTAGTTGGATCGCTGACAAACGACGTGAAGAGAATAAGGAAAATTGCCCAAATAATCTCCTTTTGATCCGGAATCTTCGGATATTGTCCCGAGAAATTTCTAGAAATTGCATCACTTTTTTTTTCTTTACCATTCCTTCCAAACCTCATTCTCTTTTTTACTTGTTTATATGTCACTTTCCTGTTAGCGTATCATTCATATACAAAGTTTTTGTTCCAACGCTTCTAAGAATTGATAGAAATTGTTTGATACACAATTTTATTTCATTTGTTTTTTAATTATAAAATTGATGTTACTTTTACAAAGTTGTTCCTTCCTGATGCTTGTTTCTTGACAGTTCATTTGTTTACCTGAGATTTACATAATAATATCAAAAATTATTAAATACATTGCTTAAATTTGTTCTTAATATAACGTTCATATATTGGTAAATGTAACATAAAAGTTGCGGTCACACATTTTTAAGTTTCATATTTATAATGTAATACACGTTTTAAAATTCATTTCAATGTTTTGATTATATATTTTGATCTATTGATATATATATTAGATAATAAACGCCAAAGAACTACAAAACTTGCACATTTTTCAAGAAATACTCTTTTATTACTTTATTTTATGCCTAATTCTTGGCCGTTCATTTGTTTACTTCATATTGATATGAGCTGTTCAGCACATTGTCTATCAATGCCACGCTCTTTTATTCATGAACACATGGAGAAACTTGGCATCACATATTTTGCGTACATTTATTTCTATTTTAATAAGCTTAACTTTATTAAAATAAAGATAATTGTGTGATTAAAATGCCTGAAAATGTTTATTTTATCATCGCTTAGTATGTGCTTATGTGATTATGAACGACTTTTTCAAAATTTCGCATTACCAACTCATCTTTTGAAAATAAGATAATTAATGCTCTTTTCCGATACCTAATTTTCTTATCTTTTTTAGTTTAATTTACAGATAATTCAGGCAAAATGCAATACTTTAGTAACTGGAAATTCAGTTGCATGAAATAACTCCAAAAACCTTTTTCAGGGCGTAAGGCTCGTATTTTGGTGGCTTCTGCGTGGGGTCTGTCGGCCATCTTCTCCATCCCCTCCGTCTTCCTGAGCTCCAAGGAGGAAGTGAGGGGGATGTCCCAGTGCTGGATCGACCTGCAGCAGTGGCAGTGGCAGGTGTACATCACTCTGGTGGCGGTCAGCCTCTTCTTCCTGCCCGCCCTCATCATCGCTGCCTGCTACACGGTCATCGTCTACACCATCTGGACCAAGAGTCGGCTCATGAGCTACCCCAAGCTGTCCAAGTCCTCCTCCACAGTCGCCGACAGCAAGAAAAGTGAGTGACCTTGAAAAGTAATCTGCATGCTTTGTCCCCTGTAGCTGCCAACGCAGTTACTACGACATGATTGAAGGTGGTAGTTAATGATATATTTTCATTCAAACGGAAGTATTTTAAATCGAATCGAATAGTCATAGATCGAATAGGTATAGAATGGATAGGAAAATATAAACATCGAATGGATGTCTAGGTCAAACACATCAGGAACACACATTTCCCAAAAAAGCTATCATCCAACAGAGCTATGCCCCGTACTATTTTAATATAATATAGTCTGATACAATATTAGTCAACAATATAAAGAACATGTAAAATGAAATTATTAGTCGAACCTTGAATGCTATAAAATCTAGATAGAAAAATTCCTCTAATAGATTTTATTTCAGCGCGATATTAGTTATTATCTGTTTGGCATGTAGTCAATCGGCAGCCGAATGTTAGCGATCTTGGTCCATGGTTCAACAGCTCATGGGTTCGAATCCAAATAGATTTTGGATGTTTGATGTGTTTTAAGGTTATCTTAAACTGCAGAATATGCAAAAATTGGCCGTAGAGTAGCACACAAAGCAAACCTCTCAAACATGCAAAGGTGATGCCATGGAGGCATGCCGTGTCTACTAGTGGTACACAGATGTGTACAGTAAAAAGACCTCGGGTACGATTCCGACCAATGTTGAAAAATGAGATATGGGTGATGCGGTTCTGCGTGCATGTCGGTTAGTGTGGGTACTTAGGAGTTTTCCAGTTGTCTCCTTGGCAGCTCGTGAAGAGGCTTAGCATCTAGGAAAAATTCTCTGAGAAAGCAATCTATGTGAAGGATATTAAAAGACCTCCTTGTGCTCCATTGATAGATTCAGCTGGTTTCTAATCTTGCGACCAAAGACATCGATCTTGGAATGAAATTTTATCAGGAAAAAATCCCTGAGACTTAGAAATTATGTATAAATATCAAATAGCTGCAGAAATATATAAATGAAAATTTTTGTTGAGCTTTTTTTTATTAAAGTTCGCTTTTTGTCTAATTTTGTAAATATCATCTGACGGTATACTTTTATACATCAAAAATGGGTTGAAAGATATTCTCAAAATATGTGCAAATATATACTTTCAATAGAATTAAAAGTATACTTTTTAGAGTCATATTTAACAATTATATGGAGAAAATATCTTTTATTTTTTTAAAATAATCAAAATAGTTTTAGTATTAATTTAAAGGATTTGTAATGTTTCTATATTAACTTCACAATATATAAATTATTAGCAGATACAAATGAATAAAAGGTTCCATTTCTATCAGTGGAAATAATACCAAAGTTGAAGACCGACCCACCCGAAGGTATACGGCAAATCTGTAGAAATAAAGAAGCTATAACTCGTCCAATGTCAGCAAAAATGGCCACCACCAGGCAAATAGAAAATTGCCGATAAATGACCATGTACAGGCATGTACCGACAATTATATGAGTCACACGCGGCCAATAAGGCATTACTGACCACCCAGCAGCAGAGGACCGTGTGGCCGGTCCATCAGCAATAGACAACGACTGACGGAAACTGGTGTGGCCAAATAGCGGTGAGCTTCAGCCGGTCAGCAGAAGCTCGATGGATGCCCAGCATCTTTGCGTTTTGTTGGCAATGCGTTAAATTATTTGATGTTTCATAAAGCACAGATGAGCAAAACAAAAATGCACTACAAAAAATTCTTGTAAATGGAAATGTGAAATTTAAATAAATTTATCTAAATAAATTCTCAAATTTAAAAACTTTTCAAAATAAGTATCGGCCTAAGCGGAATTTTGCGTAGTTTTTGTTAAATTTCACAAATACTTTTAACTAGAAAGAAATTAACTGTTAAAAATTTTATACCTTATTACAATGATCAATGACTTGTGTTTAATGAGCAAAACAAATAGCACACATCACGAATATTTAAATAATATTATATAATGCATTGTAAAATTAAATGTCCTTGTACATAAATAATTCAGTTTATGTTTTTGAAAACATAATCCCATTTGTTTCTATGAAATTTTTCAGAATTAGCTACCAAATAGTCTAATGTCTGCCACATAGTCCAATTGCTCATTAATTCAATTCTCACTATGAAGTTGAATGTTTTCAATGAATCTATTTTAAATTTTATGTAGCGGTCAAATTAAACCACGTGTGCAAAAATGACTAGCAAGCAACAAATAAACCTTTATATCTGTCGTCAAATGGTTACGATTAAAATGACCTAAGCCATTTTTGGAGCACACTTTGTATAGATACTGAAATTTTGCCAGAATTATTTTTTAATTTTAATTGAAGAAATTCTTGAGAATTCCTAATATTTCGATTCAATCTTACTTTCAACAGATGTCAACATCATTGCCAAGTGTTATATTTCTAAAATTATACTCTGCAGCTCATTAAAAAATTAAATGAAACAAGAAATATTTTCAAATTTATATTTACTTGCTAATGAAACTGGTCGAAAATGAATTCATTTAATAATTAAAATATCAATTCACGCGCGTTTTTTAGTTTATTAATAATTTTCGATTACTGTTATTAATGAATACTTAAGCGGAAATTTAATCGGGTAATATGCATTCAAATATCTGAGAAAATTGATGCTTCCTTTCAGAGAAATATTTTTCCAGTGAAAGAACATCCATTGATAAAATTCATAGAATTTTGAATCCATAAACAATAATTCTCGAACACTGATGTACTTTGAAACTATTTCAATCAATTTTCTCTCGATGCATTTTGCATATTGGATCCGCCTACATGAAATTTAAAATCTTAGCTATAAATTATTTCTAGCGAAACTATTCAATTTACTTTAAAGTTTGACCTTTGATTTTTCTCATTAACTTCAGTAAAATGACTCTCCACAAGAGCAAAGATTAAATTTTGAAATTTTATTCGAAAAGAAATAAATTAATTTTCCTTGATAGCGTTAAAAAGAGAAGGAATGCACATTTTTTGCTTCTTTATTTGAAGCTTTCAATATTAAAAGCAATGCAGTTGAGCAGAATGGTCATACTTGTTTTCAGACGGTGACATTTTACTTGCTTGTTTGTTTTGTAGCTTATTGATTATTCTTTACAAATGAGAACCAATTAGATCGGGACCTATAGTTTAAAGTGGATTCCAAACTTCCAAACCCGTAATAAGATTCCAGCCCATGAACCGTCGAGTTTTTTTTTATTTTTCTTATTCTGATTGCAATCTCTCATTATTTTTCTTATCCTGGTGATCTTAATAAGTTGCTTAATGTGCTTTTTTTTATTTAATACTGTTACATCATGTGTAACATAGATTAAACAAGTAACATAATTAATAGGATAATCATTCTTTTTTAAATCTTAGATCAATTACATATCCTTATTACCAATTATACTATAAGATAAACAAGAAAGTTTTTGCTATTTTCGCGTTGCCATTGAGTGAAGTGAGAATAAGTATGCAAATTAGTATATGCCGCGTTTGATCAGTCAGAAGAGAGTGGGAGTCGTTATACAAGCAGGTCCAACGCGCACACCCATCAATCGTTACTCGTACAGTAGCGGAGGGAAATGGACATGTCGAAGGAGCTCGTTTGGTTGTATACTTTACGACTTCAAAATGGGCTTATCAACTGCTGCATCAAATCGCTGAATATGTCAAGTGTTTGGGGAGAGTGCTGTGAAGGAACGTACGGCAAGGCGTTGGATTCTTAAATTCAGGTCGGGAGGTTTGTGCTTCTGTGATGAAGCTGGTGTCTGGTCGTCAATCGGTTTATTATGAGCAGCTACCAAAGAGTCAAATGGTCGCTGCAGACATGTACTCGCAACAGTTGGAACGTGTGCAAAAGACATTGCAACAGAATGAACCAGCACTGGTTAATCGCAGAGTGGCGAAGATATCATACAGTGACTTGGTTTGGAGACTTTATGCCATCATCCTTACTCACCTGACTTTGCAACTTCAGATATTCCCTTTCCTGGACAATTATCTTCTAGAAAATCCTTCACCAACGAAGCTGACTTGCGCCAAGCACTCATGGACTTCTTTGCGTCCGAAATTCCCCTAATTTTACGGCAAGGGGACGATTCCACAGCTGGAGATACGTTGGCAGAAGGTGTTGAATACCAATGGTGATTACTTCGAGAACTAACAATAGGCTACACTTTCTGTAGGTCATGTTCTTTTATGTCATTAACATTAGGAATTTTAGGCAAGAACAAAATTAAAAACAACAAACCTTGTAAAAAGAACTTGTTTCTACTTTTAACATAAGATGTAATTGTTATTTCTGATGCAAAATGCGCGTATTAAATAAATCTTTATAATAATAATTAATATATTAATACTATATTATTACAGTTTAGTTTTAAAAAAATTGGTTATGACAACTACACATTATTACTATATTAGTTTTATTTCGTAAATGATGGCCCTTGAAAATATGGATAACGCATTTTTATTATGTTTAATAATTAGGATTAACGTATAATTATATCTTACAATAGGAAGAAACTCTTACATAAAAAACCGTTCTTATTATAGCACAGTGATGAATTTTCAAAAAAACTGCAACAATGTGAAGACATGATGATTGATAAAAAGCTGCTTTTTTATTGAACGTATTTCATGACAACGCTACCCTCACAGCACTCATTACATTAATCATTATAATTTCATAGTCGATTCATTATATATATATATATATATATATATATATATATATATATATATATTCATTATATGTATTATTCATTATAGTTTCATAGGTACAAGGAAGCATGCTGGTGCAAAAGCAACAATTAGAAACATATGGATTATGATTGAAAATGTATCCATTCGTGAAATTCTGTCATAAAATGCACTTGTTTCTGCAAATGAGTTGCTTCTGTTAAATTACTTGTTATCATTGCGTAGAGCCCAAACTCTTTACATTTTGCATTTATATTCATCATGGCCTAATAACAGTATGGTGGTAAAATCCTGGACAACAAATATTCAAAATAATTATAGAATGAATGCCCATCAAATTATTTGTTGATTTATATTGCGCAAAGTTCTAATAAATATTTCAAGAATTTCTGTTTAAATTAAATGCATTTCATGTAAAATTCATAAAAAAAAGATATAATTGGTCGAAATCTATTCATATAATTCATCTTTAAAATGGTATTTATAACGGATTTGGTCGGATTCTACAGCTGATGAAATCCAAAGTATAAATGAGAATTGTGGAGATTTATAATACGAGTGTGGGTTTTGGCTGCGCGGTCTCGAAGTCAATCAAGAATTTGGTACAATGATTTTTTTCAATATTTATTTAACTTAAATATTGTTACGATTTCTTCCTCACAAAGAGCGTGTGATGACTCAGAAGTACAGAAGGTTAATTTCCTTTTAAGAGAACACTTTATCCAGCTTGAAACTTTGACTCCTGCTAAAATCCTATGCTTTTCTATTAAAGAGTAGAAACAAGACCGCAAATTTCAGAGCGGGTAAATCTTGCGCGACTAACACACAGGAAGGGGATTTCTCCTCTCTCTCTCTCTCTCTCTCTCTCTCTCTCTCTGCTTGGCTAAGACCGATATTTGTTGACTCCTTGATAGTTTCTAGTACATTCCTGCAGTAGCCCTATAGCTCTCGCCTCCTATTCGTCACATCGATTCGGAAATTTAGAAATGTTAATTTACTTTGAATCGCCTGATGTCGTCAAGTATTCTCAGATTTCAGACTTATTTCTCAGCTCTAAATCGCAATTTTCAGAGCTGAGAAATAGGTCTAAACAGAATAAAGGTTATTTTGAATATGATTCCACAAATCAAACTATAACAGCACATTAAAGCAATTAGTTACACAAGAATATTATTTATACAATAAAGTATTTATCAAATTATTTATTATTTTATTAAATATTGAAAGAATCATAATTACATACTTTTCCTGAGAATATTATGCATATATTAGGTTTTTTGGTTGTAATTAAAATCTTTAAATATTTTTGCTACTGCGTGAACAATTTGTGGGCTTGATACCAATTTTAACCTTAGATGTTTGTAGTGATTCAATACCACTGATAAAAAAATATGGAGGTATTTTTTAGCTGGAAGCTAGTATAGCCTATATATTTATTCAAGAAACTACCATAGAGTGACAAATAAAATAAATTCACATTTTATGGATATTAGTGTTCATATACAGTGAACACTTATATCCATAAAATGAAGATGTGTTCATATACAGTGAACACTTCACTGTATATGAACACTCCTTCATTACTCTAAAATAAATCTAACATTCATGGTCCAATAACTTCACCATTCTCAGTCATTTCCTGTTTAACGTTGAAGCGAGTGAAAAGCATAATAAGCTAAAATCTTTGTGGAACAAGTCATTTAAAATTCTGTTTAACCATAATTTCTCTTCTCTTCATAATTCATAAGTTAAAAATAACAACTGTTTTACGTTGATATTTAGAATGTTGTTTTCCAATATGCAGAAGCATTTTGAGCATATTAAACAGTACAAATGAATAGGGTTGATTTCCCAGCACTGCTCCTCTAATTTCCTCGCAACTTAATTAACAACATAACAACCTAAACTTAACAACATTCCATTAAAAGTTATCACCTTTTATTGATTTCAAAATAAATGCTTTAAGCAATTTCATTACACACGAAGCATCATTTTCCTCATTTCGCCAAATATCGCGCCTCATTTTTGGCCAATAAGGAAGTTTGGTGTGTTCTTTCTTTAATTTATATCATAATCAATCATTATTCTAGCAATATACTCATTTCAATTTCAGACTGACTGAAATTCAATTACTGCACTTATAATTGAAGTCAGAGGCGTGTATCTTCCCTTTAAATTAGCTGCATATGTTTGTCGAAGAATTCGTCAAATGCCGCACATTTAATTCCTCAACATTTTAAAGATTTGATAAATGTTATTCAATGATTAAACAATTTGTTATTAATAATATAATTATAATTAAACCTGAATTTCTAAATAGATACGAATTTACCATTTTCTTCATAAATATTTTAATCAATTTTCTTGTCTTTTAAAAAATGAATTACTCGCTAAAAATCGATTCAAGCAAGATTTGGTAAAAATTGACTCAAAAAGTTGAGTCAATTAATGTAATTATAAAGCTGCACTAATGCAAAACATTTTACACTTTCTTACATCTTTTTTCATATTAATGAAAAAAGATGTAATTTTTCTGAGAAGTACAAAAACATTAAATACAATTAAATTAAATATGAATATTTTCAAGTACAAAGAGAAAAATGTATTATAATCTGAAAGGCTACATTTACAAAGGAACTCAAAATTATACACTTTGAATTTAGTTCAAATATGTTTCAATATATTTAAATTAAATTTAAAATGTAGAATTGTTACCTGAGCAGAAATTGCCAGATTGAGAAAAAAATTATAATTTTCGAAATATCTTAAACACGTTTATGACATGTACAATATCAGACTATCCATAGATAATAGCCTAAAATCTGGAGCAAAGTTTAAGCCTTTTTATAGTTCCTGCGGAAAAAAGAGACATTGTAATTTGATGAGATAAGCGTCGTCTCAAGGCCAGGAGGTAGTCGATTCGATACAACCGAAAATCATTTTTTTTCCATAACGCTTAGCCTGTAGGATATTTCACTTTCCTAGCACAACAAGGGGTGGAAGTGATGAAAATGACCGAAAATCATTTTTCTCATAACGCTTTGGGTTGTAGGACATTTAACCTTTACAGCACAACAAGGGGCGGAAGTGATGAAAATGACCGAAAATCATTTTTCTCATAACGCTTTGGGTTGTAGGACATTTAACGCTTACAGCACAACAGGACATTTAACCTTTACAGCACAACAAGGGGGCGGAAGTGATGGGACCTTATACAGTGACCCATCCAGTGGATGTACCAATGTGGCTCTGGGAGTGGGTGGGGTTTACGTAATTTAGGAACAAAGACCAAGCAGAAGACACCACATATAGCCTGCAACCCCCAGCAGTATGATTTCCCATGGAGGACTTTTCGACCACGACATATTTAACGTTCCTCAGCCGCCACACAACGGTTCTTTGAATGGGTAGAGTTTCAAACTCTCTACCTTCTCTGGTAATGAGAACAACAAGGCACTGCTGATTTATATAAAATTTAATTATGAAAACCAGTTAAGAATTTAACTTAAATTAAATCCTTACCTTAAACCCTTACCACTGTGACTTTTGTTATTATACCGAAATTCGCGCGCGCGTAGTGCTGTAAGAGTCGTATACGCATTAGAAGGTCCTGTGGAGTCCAAAATGTTTTTTCTGGGATGGCAGTGGGTTGAGGGGAATGTGCCTATTCAGATGTCAATCTCGTCACTTGAAAGCGGTTAAACATTACTTGGTAATCGTATCTAGTGTCATCAGTCAACAATAATAAGCAATCGGAAACATACTGTTATAACTTCTGTTATGAGAATTTTCCATAATTAGTCACATGAATTCACTTATTACAGGAAAAGCATTTGTTTCGTCAGACATCCATGCACAAAATAAAATGTCAAATCTTTTCCACTTTTCTCAACATTGGTTCGGATGGGATTTTTAATCTGAAAGTGCAAGACTTTATTATGATAAAAGATGCATCGTTTAATCACTACATTATACTATCAAAAGGAAGAAAACTGCCAAAAGAAGAATCACAAAAAGAAAAGCCCTTCTTATTTAAATTTTCGTTTATTATAAAACATATGTATACGATCCTGAAACAAGAAGAGCGAATTCTGTTTAAACAAAACAATGAGTTTTTATTTTGGAAAACCATTTTTCTAATTATTCTTATTTTCTTGATACTGACGAATTTTGTAAAAAAGTTTTCCAACGACGAGTATTTCAGTGACGAACCCTATGCCACAACAAGGCCAGAAACTGCTACTCATTTGTCGTTACCCAGCGGGTACTTGTGAACCAAGTGACAGAAGCGAGCAGCATTGGCCGCACTATACCATCACAAACCCGTTTATAAGGTGGGCCACTTTCATACATCATTACAGAATAAAGGACAGAGAGAACAGAGAAAGAAAGTAACACCCATGCCCGAACCCAAGATCAACAGCTCAGGAGTCAGGAGCGCTAACCACTCATCCATCGGTCGGCGGAATTTTAGAAAATTGCACTCCTTATATCACATAAATTTTAAGCGATTTAATACACTACATGACATTGAAAATACAACACCAAGAAGGAGTAGTCAAAAAACTATACAAATTTTAGGATAGACACACCTTACTGGAAATATGCAAATGATGTGAAATATGCAGCTCTCCAGTGCACGTAGGATAAAATATAAGGTGAGGAAACGATAGAGTGGGCAATATTTACGACGATATTGTAGCTTGGAAAACACTCGTTGAACGTTTCTTACTGTCCCAAAGGACGACTTCAATTGCAGAGAAAGCCAGGCCATCGTCGAAAGTTTCAGCAGACAGACGAGTTTACGAGGATCAGGGTGATCGGACTGAGAACGGCAGGTTGGTCATTATGACAAAATGTCGCTGACAGACACCTGGAAGCGTCCACTATGCACCGGCTGTGTCGAAGATGGTTGAAACAAGCAACTGTGGTGTTCTTGCGGGATGTCGGTGTAGCCAGAGTGACGTCAGCACGTATGGATCGACATACCGACGGGAGGCGGGAGTGGCCCGGCGGAGAATTCAGGGGGTGTGCAAGACACCCTGAATTCTTCCATATCGCGCAGAGCCATATGCCGTCGACTGGTTGCCTGTGCTCATGGCGTCCGTTAATAAGACTGCCATTGACTCCACAGCATAGACCCCACCATCTGTAAGCCGGAGTGAAGAGATGTGGATGACAGAGTGACATTGGATTGTCTTCACGTATGAGTCACGCTTCTGTTTCTTCAGTGGTAGTAGCCGCATACGAGTGTGGCTTCGACATCCAGACAAGTCCAATCCTGTAGCAACTGTGTAACACCCCACCGCTCGACAACGCAGCATCATGGTTTGGTGCATCATTACTTAAGATTAAATGTCACCTCTGTTTCGTATTACCAGTACTATGACAGCCCAACGTTACGTAGATGATGCGCTGTGGCTGGTGACACTCCCTTACTTTCAGGGGGTAACCAATGTCCTTTACCAGCAGGATAACGCCCAACGCGCGTATTGCTCTCATCAGCCAACATGCCCTGCAACCCAACAGCCAACAAACTGCTACCTTGACTACCGTGCTTACCAGAATTCTCACCAATCGAATACTTTTGGGATATGATTGAACGCCATTTGCTAGCCCTGCCACGACCTCCTTCAGAAGACCACTTTGACAAATGATTGACAGGAAATGGAGAGCAATTCCTCAGGACATACTCTCCTCAGGATGCCATCCGTGCCCCCATTGATTCTGTGCCTAGACGTGTTGCTTCGTGTATCACCGTCTACGGTGGTCCTACTGACTCGACCCTGTTCTCGCTCTGTATTATGCAATTATTTCGAAATGCAGATTTCTTATTGTTCGATACTGTCTCACTCTGTTTGCCGAGTTTCGTCCCTTTATTCTTAGTGTTGCATTTTCAATATCGGGTAGTGTAATTCGAAAATTTGTTCATATCTATTGAAGATTTTCTTTAATAAAAATCTTTCTTATTTAACTAAAATCACACAACGAGACAATAATTCTCGTTTATCATGAACTCAATATATTCTGAAATCCACAATATCGTACATTGCCATCAAAAGTCACATTTAATTTACTGTAAAAGAATTGAGAATCGAAAAGCAGTAAAAGTAAGAGAACATACACCACTTGAGCATGTGGAGACGCTTGGTAAAGATTGTTGACCGAACTGGAGGAATGATTGCGTTAAATTTGTCTTTGAAATTAATGGTAGGTTAATGGTTATCTAAATTATCAAAGCAATGTGAATACAATTTATAGAAAAACTCTATTACAAATGTTTTCATTCATCTTATAACGTACGGAAAACCATGCCTTCTGTGTTGCCAACTTACTTTATATTCTGCGAAATTGATATTAAAAAATCGGAGTCAAAACTGCTTTACTTTCATCAAATACATTGAATCAATTTTTGACTGTATTCTAATAATTCAGAAGTTTAGTTGTAACGATCATGTGGCGCAGGTTCTAGGCTCAATATTCGGGCTGGGCAAGGTCGACTCAGCCTTTCATTTCTTCAGTGAGTCGGTAAACTGAGCATGTTTGGGAACTAAACAATGGGAGTGTCGCGTTAGGCTGACTACCTGAATACCTACTAAAATATACAAGAAATATATCTTATATTATTTATATATTTTAGTATAAGCCATTTTTAATTACAATTTTTTTGCTTTAATTTTGATTTATAATAAAGTATGCAATGTATTTGTGTATCATGTAATAGAAAAGAAATAATGCTTTTTTAGGTTCCAGTAGCCGAGATGGCACCCGAATGGTTAGCGCTCTTGCCTTTGGTTCAACAGTTCGTGGGTTCGAATCCCACCTTGGGCATGGATGTTTGTAGTGGATCGGAATCCACTTTAAACCATAGGTCCCGGTCTAATTAGCCTTCGTGTGCAAAAAATGACCGTTGAGCGACTAACAAACCAAACCAACCAAACCAAACCAGGTTCCAGTACTGAACTTTCAGTTTCAATTAGGTTTGTTTGTTGATCGCCCTGATTAGACTTCTCATCAAGACTTTTATTCGATTGAGAACTTTATGGAAATTAATGAAAACCGTATGCAAAAGAAAACACATTTTAATTAAAGAATTCCAAAGTTTTGACCAAATGCCTGTTAGCACGATTCCTTATCAACTTTACATTACATCGAAATTTCGATACAACGTATAAATTCTCGATCATAAAAAATATATTATAAAAATATTCGACTGTACATGCAGACACTTTAATGGTGTCTAACAAAATTCAGTCCATCATACCTTTCTATTTGAAATTAAAATATTTTAATTCAGTATAACGGACACTTTTTTGACTTTTCACTTTCGGCTTGAAAACATTTTCAACTTTAAATTTGTGACTCAGTAAGCAACATTTGATTGTTTCAATAAAGTTTGGTCTCAATATTGCTTTTTAAGAATTCTTAAAATGAGAAAAAATTGATTTACTTATTTGCCATACAAATTGCTTTTGCTGTAGTTTTCTCCCTAAAGAAATAATTGCCTAAATTAATCAAAAGTAAAAAGGAAGGCTTCAACTCTGCTTAATATTTCGAAAGATACTTTTTAAAAATATATAAATATCAACAATTATAGCTCCTGTCGTCTTAAGGTATTCTCCTAATTATAAAAGAAACCTCTCGCGTTCTCAGATCTTTCAATACTCAAAGCATTTACTCAGCGCTTGAAGCAAATTAAGTTCAATTAACAGTAAAATTTCCAATAGATTGAAAATAATTCAGTTCATGGTGGTGGATACTAATTATTTTTCAGGGTAACTAAATACTAGGGTAAATCTTTATTTGCATCTACTTTAGACCTTAAGTCCAGTGATTGGACAAGCAAAACAAAAGTTGAAAGTTTCAATTACGGAAGATAATTTATTTTGACTTTCTTTCACTCGTGAAAATCGAAGATGCTGTGTTACAGTGAAAAAGTAATAAGAACACCAAAGTTTTATGTTCAGTAGCAACTTCCTAATCCAGGATTATGGAATGTAAATCTTAATTTAGTATTCCTGCTCCTAATCTCTGATTACGGATCTTCACTTTTCTAATTTTACGATTTTCGCCTTATCTCCTAAATTTCCGTATTATGCGGTACGTAAAAAGAGAAAGAAATAAGTATAAACCTAAATTAAAATGTTCGATTATAACATTTTCATTATATATTAACTGGTTTTTGCTAAGAGTTGTTTTGCGTGATATTTATGTGAAAATTATATAAAATGAATTTTTTGTATTTAAAATTTATTCTTTTTATGTATGAAAGGGGCGAAACAAAACAATTTTTAGTTTTTTCCATCTGCTTTGATTAATGAAAAAAAATATCTTTACCTATACAGTAAATACTACTTTTGGTTGTGTGCAGTTAAATAAAATTATATTTTGATAGTCTTTAAATAGTTTCTATTTGCTACAAAAAATTAGTAATTGATTCTTCACACTTCTAATTTTATAAATTTCGCATATATATATATATATATATATATATATATATATATATATATATATATATATAATGCAAAGCGTGGCAAATAAATTAAAAATTATTTATTTTTGAATAAATTTTAGTTTTTACCATGACTAAAAATGCATCTCCTATAAACAATTGCTTCTGCATCAACTGATAAAAAATATGTACCTTTTCACGAATTCAATTTTTTCTTTTAAATTACTACACACTGTATGTAGATGTAATTTACTTATATCCTACCTTTCTTTTGTAATTTTTGATTTTTAATTTAATAATAAATACATAAAAAATTTAATCAGCGTTAAGGGTATTACAACGCAATATTGAAAAAATATTGTTTTTATGAAGAGTCTAACTTTACAGAAAACTGTTTTGTTTAACACTTGCGTTTCTAAATTGTAAATTATAATTTTTCACTGAATTAGTGAAATCTGGCAGTAAAAAGATGCTTAAATCCGGAAATATAATTTTTCATTAAAATCTCTTAAATAAAGAATCCTTTATGAAATAGCAACATCTACATTTGATGTCCATTAAAGGGTTAATGGATAAAATCTTAATGGAAAGTCTTATTTTTTCTCATTACACTTTTTCTGCAACATACCGATTTCAAATGAGCATAACTTAAGATACTAGGTGTATAAGCAAATTTTAAATTGCGAATCATCTCAAACACCAGCATCACCATCTCAAACACCAGCATCACCATCTCAAACACCAGCATCACCATCTCAAACACCAGCATCACCATCTCAAACACCAGCCTCACCATCTCAAACACCACAGCCTCACCATCTCAAACACCACAGCCTCACCATCTCAAACACCACAGCCTCACCCATCTCAAACACCACAGCCTCACCATCTCAAACACCACAGCCTCACCATCTCAAACACCACAGCGTCACCCTCTCAAACACCACAGCGTCACCATCTCAAACACCACAGCCTCACCATCTCAAACACCACAGCGTCACCATCTCAAACACCACAGCCTCACCATCTCAAACACCACAGCGTCACCCTCTCAAACACCACAGCGTCACCCTCTCAAACACCACAGCGTCACCCTCTCAAACACCACAGCGTCACCCTCTCAAACACCACAGCGTCACCCTCTCAAACACCACAGCACCATCAGAAGAAGTATAACTTGATTCGTAATTAATTTTTTATACTACAAAGAATTTCAATTAATTCCAGTTTAATACATGGAAAATTCACGAAAATCGTTAATTTATTTTAATTTGTGTAGAGCTTTAATTTGTGTAGAGCTTGAGGTATTCTAAAAAAATAATCTTAGAAATTTGATATTATTAAAAAAAATATTTTTTATTCCGGTAAAAGAAGATAGATACATGGAAAATAAGAATAATACTTATAAATATATATCTTGAATAAATATTTCACTATATTTTTTCTCTTCATTCACTCAAATACATAATTCTAAAAAGAAAATGTAAACAAAACTGAGGATGATAAAATCACTTAAAAAATTAATTCCAAAAGCCCTCTGGCGGAAGAGATCAAAACTCAATAAACGTGAAAAAAACGACTTCGGCAGCTTGTTTTATGCGCGCTCTACAAAGATAGACGAGTTGTTGAAACAAAAGTAGTTTTTAGAAGCCACCATCTCATAAAGGGCAAAAAAGCAGAGTGAAACCCCAGAATTCTCAAGTGTATTAGAAACAAAAGGCACACCTTTACTTTCTTCCACTTTTTTTTTTTTTTTTTTTTTTTTTGAAATGTGAATCCATTTCTTTTTTATTGGCAAACTAGAAGAAGATAATGGCCATCGAACTTTTTTTATATCATCGAACTTTTTGCAGAACCTTTCATAAAACCAGTTCTCTTTTATGAGACTGTATGCATTATATATGACTTTAAAAAAACCTGTCTTTTATCTTCTCTTGTGACTTAAAAAGTCATTTAATAATATTTGTTTTAAAAAAATCCCAAATTCTTGTCTTTTTAGATCTTTGAGGATTTGAAGCTTTCTTAACTGTAACAACTCAAATATTTATATTTTTCCTATTTTGTTTTGTTATTGATTATATTTAGTATCGACACTTTTAAATTCTTACATTTGTCACACATTCAATGTGCAGCATAAAAAATTCTTAATTTTAAAACCTACAATTAATTTCCTACTTTATTTTTCAATTAGATACTTATTTTTTATAATATAAACAACATATACAATAGTTGTTGTTGTTGTTACTAAACCCAAATGGTCCAATTCCAATACTAGCCAGGAAATCCAAAAACATAAGGGGCTTAAAAAAGCCTCTTCCATGTCAAAATTCAAGCAGTTCAAGATATGCTCAAGCAAGACCTGTTCAGCTTTACATTTTGTGCACAGACTAAAAGCCTTTTGACCCTGCACATATTTGAGGTCCCTTAGGTGACCACTGGCGAAGCGTGAAAGTCTGATGGCCTCTAGTTCATTCAACAAGCAAGGCGGCAGCAGGGCATTTTCTACGATACCAATTATGTTAGTAGATAGAACCCTCAGACATCCATAAACGTTTTTTTAACTCTCAATAAACCCTCATAAAGATGGATGGCAAATCAGGTTGTGAAGATTCCAAAGAACATATGCAATATAAGCAGAATTATATACTATTAGCATTGAGACAATATTCCAATTTTATACAAAAGCTAAAATTTTAAAGGAGAGCCTGTTTTCCTATGATTGTTTTTCTAAATAAAATTATACACTTTGTTTGCAAAGATCTTTCTTTAATTTGTATACATCTAATAAAAATTAAAATTTCAATTTTTTTAATGGGTTTTTTTATTAATTTTGAGTACAGAAAATCCAAAAAAATAAAAAATGTATCGTATCAATTTTTCCTACATTCTTCTTTCAAAACGAAAGGAGAATCAAGCACTTTTGTTCAAAGAAGTTGCTTCTTAAAGTAACGTCATATTATATATCGTACGAACATATTTACTACATCTACTTTACATTCAACATCATACACGCTTGTATATGGACTTATGGACTTTATTAATAAAGTGGGTGACCCGAGCAACTGGAACTAGGAAACATTGGGTTTGGAGTTAATAGTACAAAATGCTGATAAAAGCAGAGGTGCCCAATGATATACAAACCCAACTCTAAGAAGAAGAAGAAGGAAAATTTACAAAAACTTAAAAGGCATGAAAATCCTGGAATAGCTATTAAAGGAAGAGTTATGCTTCATAAATTAGACATGATCATTCATAAACTAGTAAGAAGTCACTTTTGTCTTTAAAATACATTTTCATTTTAGTAAAGAATTATAAATATATTTATTTAATACTTTGAAGCTAACAGAAAATTTTAAGAACAGATAAAGATTATATAAAGTGCAATGTGATTAGCTATAAGAATTGTGGAACTGATATTATTAAAACTAGCAAAAAAAACCACTAAAAACTTTGAAGTAAATTAAACTTCAAGAAAGTTTAACCCCAATATGTTTGTCATTTTACAACTGAGGATTAATTAAAATTAGCTTTTGTTTTGATTCGTAAAAATATAAAACTTAAGAAATTATGAACTTCAGTGAGACTAATTTAATTGTATTATGTGCATTCATTTAACTGAGGAAATAAAACCAAATAAGATATTATTTAACATCTGCACCTTATTATTCAAATTACTTTGAAATTTCTAATTAGTTTTACGGAGAAAAGTCTTGTTTAATCTTATTTAATAAACCAAATTAATTGTTAAATAAGTTCTCATGTGTAATTCTAAGTCGTAGAAAAGTGTCGAAATCATTACACAAGAATGCTGTTATTTTAGGCAAATCTTATTTAAGTATAAATTCATTAAGAAGATTTTTTAAAACCTTTCCTCTAATCATGTGTAATTTATGGCATTTTTCATTTTATGAATGACTAAATATGACATTAGACACAACAACCAGGATCTATAATAATATCAATATGCAACTTTCCCCAAAATGTAATTGTTTATTAATTTGAAACATCTCTTACCAATAATCATTCAGTTATTTAAAAATGAAAAGTTTTAACAAGAATTTAAAATTATTCTATGTGAGCAAGCACATTTCCTTAAATAAATTTTAGCTCTTTTTATAAATCTTTAATAAGGTTGTATTAAATTATATTACTTAATCTCATTCCAACACACCCATACATAAAATGTATGAAACTTATTTACTAATTAACTTCATTACTTTGAGTGTATTCAACATGAAAAACTTTTTTTTCTTTAGAATTAGGGGCTTTGAAGAGAATTAGGGATTTTCTTTCCCCTTCAATAAATTATATTATCTCCTGACAATATGATACTTTTAAGGCAAGATTAAAGTATACAGTAAATAAAATGAAACAAAAGACTGCTCATTTAATCTGACTCTGCTTATTTTCTTGCTTTTATTTCATAACAATTGTTCAATTTTAATAGAATGATTTTAATCGAAGCTTATATCAACAAAAAGTATAACATGCGGATATTCCTAAAATACATTTTATGTGATTATTACAAAAATAATAATAGTATATCAATTGCTTACTTTTCTCCAAGTTAAATATACCTCAACATGTACATTTGGTAGATTGCCTTGGGAAGGCGTCATTGGTTCTTTGACTCAGCATAAGAAAGGCGTACCGTGAGCAGTATGTGTCTGTCTGAAGACTCAATGGCTGGAATGCTCTAGTTTTGAGAAGACCGGATCATTGTTTACCTGTGGTTTGATGACAGGAATCTAACAAAAATGTTCAAGGGTTCAAAATTGACAAAACTTAGCGAAATTAAGTAGCAAAAAGTAGTTCAAAGTTTTGTCCTACAGCTCCTTATTTATGTATCATTACTATTTATATTTGAGTATAATTATATCTAACTATTGAAGCTGATTTTACTGAAAAATTAGACCTTTTAAAAAGATGTGATTTCAAAAATAAAAGGAAAACTTTTGTGCTTTTTTTTATATAGAACCATTAAAAATAGATTTTAAGTTTAGTAGAGTTCCCAAATTCTTTGGGGGCTGTTCAGCATGTGATCTTCAATTATTTAGCTAATATTTGCTAAAACTGGCTGATAAAATTCTTTGATATAGAAAGCTCTAGTTTTATTTTATATTTTATATCTGGTGCACGTAAATTTCTATGCATCAAAATAGTACATATCTGTAAAGGAGAACATGTCATGCACCAAAACCAGTGTTAAAGCTGAGTGGCCACTAGATTGTAAGTGCTCTAGAGAGCCATTAGCATGTCATTAATTTGAATAGCAAAGAAACCTTAAATTAATTCTTTGTGTTAAGGCTGATTGGGCAACCAAACCGAAAGCACTATGGCTCTATGTTTGTGATTAAATTATATAAACTTGTAATATTGATAATCAATGGTAATATTTAATAAACATTTCATAATATCCAACTTTAAACATTCATTAATTAGCTTTAAAATTTTTTAACAACAATATAAGAGATTTTATGAGAGCAACCCATAAATGCGTTGTAACTTATGAAGTAAGGTTTCCAGGTTCACAAAAAAATATTATAACCAAATTCAAAAAAATTTGAGTAGATGACTATCATAACTTCCACAATACGTGAGAGAGGCCGCGAAGCCTTGTTTTGGTATGGCTTCGTTCTCAATATCGGAAAGTAGAGAATTCAAACTGGACTCAACCGAAGATCCGTCTTGTTCATTAAAGGGCCACTTTAAATAGCTCATGGCTGCAATGTCCTCCATGTGAAATGATACCTGTGAGAATGGCATGTCAAATATCGGGGCTAGGTTCATGGACGTATGATGGTTCTTTACTGAGCTCAAGAAAAGAATATCGCATTATCTAGTTTGACTAAACCCTTTTAAAACTAAATATTGGTTCAATTCACTCTTAAATGGAAAAAAAAATACCGAAGAATGACAAAGCAATGAATTCAATCCTTGTGTAAAATACATAATAAAATAATTAAAATTTAATTTTGTAGTAATTATACTAGTTAATAAGCAGTCGCGGTGGTAGGGTTGCTTAGGGTGTTTGTTCTCGTTATCGGAAAGTAGTGAGTTCGAATCCTTACCCAATCAAAGATGCATCGTGCTCACTAATGGTGGCTGGTGCGCATTAAATATGTCGTAGTCGCAATGTCCTCCATATGAAATGATATTTCAGGAAGTGGAAGGCCAAGTCTGGAAGTCTCCTACCTAGTCCTTGCTTCTAAATTATGAAGACCCACTTTCAGGCTACGATGGCACACCTACCGGATGACCCACTACATACATATGGTCCATCACTTAGTCCCTTTGTAAGGCTGAATGGTTTAATTCCTGGTAGCTGGGCTTTATCCTTATACAGTACAATAGTAAATATATAGCCAAATGGACTATATTAGTATATATATATATATATATATATATATATATATATATATATATATATATATATATATATATATATATATATATATATATATATATATATATATATATAAATTAACCACATAGAAATTGATAAATAGAATTTATTAAAATGATACGAAACTTGAAAATATCTCACATTATTTAATTTACTTCCCCAATTGTTTAAAAATATTTTTTTATTAATAATCTTTTTAAAAATCATAAACGAGATAGAAAAATGTATAGTAATTAGTTTCCCCACCTGCCACTACCATACACCCAATTTGTTATCTTTACCAAAGAAAAATGTATTCCTAATGAAAATCCCATCGCTCTTGAAAATTTATTTTTGATCTTTAGAAGCTTCTGAAGAACGTTTTAATAGATAATTAGAAAAATTCTTGCAGCATTTTTTTAGAACAAAATATTATTGTTTCTATTATGATGCATAGATTTCCAAAGTATCAGGAACTAATTACATGCAAAGAAAAGCTTCCAATTTTTTATAGAAATGTTTAAATTTAATTTTTAAGAAATTCTCCTAAATCAACTATTATGTAAATGTCTTAGGATGATTTTACAAGCAAATTTTTTATAGATAAAGTAATTCATAAATAAACGTTTCGTTAAATTAAAAAAAGAGAGAACATAAAAATCATTTAATTAAATACAAAACTTTTCATAAATTTTGTATTTTTTTGAAAGTTTTATATTAAAAATTTAAATTACTAGTTTATATACACAGAAAAACGTTAAGTACTATTCCACAAATGATTTATATTTACTGAAGAAGGCCTCTTAAACATAATAATTTATTGCATCATTTTTATGAGCTATGAGATCATATTAATACACACTCTTATAATAAATTCACCAAAAATGCTAAAACAAAATTGGCACTTGCATTTGTTTTAGCTAAAAGAGAGCATATATTGGAAGGCTGCTTAAGTAAAGATAAATGATATTTTTTAAGTATCTTTTAACAAAGTTTGAAAAAATGTTTCGATACTTAAAACTATCATAGAAAATTAAGAATCTATAACTTATGGTTCAAAAGTTATTATTCATATTTATTTGAATGCATCTCCAATTTACCTGTGTTGGTACTTTTTAAAGTAATTACTAAAGCGAAATGAAAATGAATAAATGTTCATTTTTCTATGTATAACATTTTGTTGAAAGATTAAAGGTATAAGTAAAACAATTTATTGATAAATCTTATGATCAAAAGTAATTTAAGACCACTTTTTAATAGTTTTTTTTTGAAAAAAATGCTGAGAATATGTGTGGCTATTGTTTTGTATTTAAACATTAAACTTACATAGTCCAGTCACTTTAATGTGACCACCTGTCAAAATCCAGAATAACCACCTTTTGCAGAGTGGACTGTTGCGAGACGTGCAGGAGGAGAGTCAATTAGGTTCCTGAAGTTGTTCTCTGGAATGCTGAGCCACACCGATTTCAGCACTGTGAGCAGGTGAGCAGGCATGCCTCGAAAAACCCCATCGAAATGGTCCCACAGATTAGTCTTAAATCAGCTGAGTTTGCTGACCAGGGAAGAACCGTTAACTCATACCGGTGATCTTTGAATTACGCACGTACGCGGCCAACTGTTTGACATCTTGCATTGTCCTGCTGGTAGACGCTATCATCCTCAGAAAAAATAATGCGCATATAGGGAGGGGACATGGCTCGCGAAGACAGCTGCGTACTGTATTGATCCATCGTGTCTTCCATAATGATGAGCGAATCCAGAGAATGCCAGGAAAACATTTCCTAGTCCATGGTGCGCCAGCCCTGAAAGCTTTCTTTAATACTCTGGAAATTTTGAGAATGTTTTATCCATTAATTTGTATTTAATCATTAAATTTATTTATACAGTATTAATGTTATTTTTGTTACTAATTTAAAAATGTACAAAGATTTTTATAATTTACAAAGTATGAATTTATTGGCTAATCTATATCATATTCCTGCTTCACAATCTTCATCAATATAATTTTGTAGATGTGTTTCTTCAAGTTTTTAAAACGTATTTCTACGGAAAAGTGGCTGCAAATTTTCTTTTATTAGAATAGGTTTCAAATCGATGACTATGAACTATGTCGCACGGGATAAATCAGTTTAGTTGGTTTGTCGCTCAACGATCATTTTTTGGACGCGAAAATTAATTAAACTGGGATTTACTATTTGAAATGTATTCCGGACTACTACAAATATCCTAGCTCAAGGTGGCATTTGAACCCAAGAACTGGTGAACCAATGCCCGAAACGCAAATGATTGCCAATTCGGGAAACATTAATTGAAAAAGCAATTCACCGTAAATTATTTTTTCTAGAAGAATATTTCACAGAAAGTGCACCACAAGAAAGGAAAGGTCTTGCACTTGTTTGCATGTTAATCAAGTGGTGTCATGTTAATCAAGATAGATAGATAAATCGATAACGATGTGAAGAAGCCTTGGTCTTTACCTGTTGGTTATTGGGTATAACTTCTTTAATATCACGGGAGCAATCGACACCATTTACGTGGTGTCATGGGCGTAAAATGAGAACTTCAATCGATTACTATTCGAAAAATAATTTTTACAGTGGTGGGGCATCAAAGCCTACAGAATCCTATGCAATACTTAAAGATGCAATCACAATTCTTCAATAAACATGTAGGTATATTAAATTAGAAGTAAGCATTCAAAATGAAAATCTTAGTGCATCAAATAGTGAAAATGATAGAGGACAAGAAAACTAAAACTAAGCATACATTAATCAAGAAAAACCAGTCAGCATTAATCTATATCTTATTTTTCAACAGTGGCGGGAATTGAATGCAGAACCGACAGTCCTATTACATACGAAGAACATGCTGCAAAAGTTTTCCATTGCCTCAAAATACTTTTAAATTATTATCGGATAGCCAAATGCATATATTGTCTTCTTGAAGGACATTTCACAGACCGTGGACATTATTAACATGTCGAAAGGGTAGACAATTTTGACTCTCTATGGAGCATCCATACTGTATAGTATTTTAATGTCTTTGACATAATTTTTTCATAGCTGTGTTCGAATTTCTCAAGAAAAGAATTCTGAAAACTCCCATTCAGCTCCCTGACACACCTGCAAGCAGAAACCAATAGGGCAACAGCTATCTTTCATTGTTTAAAAAGAGGCCAAACCAGGAACCTTCCGTTCTGAAATACCCTGATTTACGACAATATCCCGGTGAGCAGTGAAAACTTACAAGCTCTCGCCTCGATACATGTGCATGCAGCCAACAAAATGGCAATCCCCAAAAAGCAAATATGCTTTTATAATACTTCTGTCGTTCAACAATGGCATATCGGAAATCTGATGAGCCTTTTGAAGGAAATTAGGCCATCTGAATCATTATACTGCAATCTTTATTTTTCAAAATTTCTGAAAAATTCAGACAATATTGAAATTTTAAAATTAGTTTTCACTAAATCTACATCGAACTATCAGCTGTTGGGTTCTTATCATCAAAATTTCATAAAATTTAATAATTCATTGAATTTTTTCAATGTTATTTTATTTTTTAAATAACCGAAAATAATGCTTAAAATGTTTCAAATATTTCTTAGAAAAACTGCAATATTGAGCATTATTTTTCTTGACTATATAAGCTAAGAAATCGTGCATTAAATTGATGCATTTCGGCATTTGCGTCAACATTGTTAGAAAATTATTTTTTCAAAAATAGTACAACACAACAAGACTTTGATTAAAGTAAAGTAACTAAGATTTTCTCTGTTGAATATTGAACTTTAAGGCTTCTTAAACTATTCTCAAAGAAAACAATTCTTTGACATTTAATTAGCAAATTATTAGCCTTTTAAAAAAGGTTGCTTTAAATAGCTTTCGGCTTTAATGTTGTAGAGTGTAATTAAGAAAAATGAAAATAAGCTCTAAAACATGTCATCTATGTAAAAAATACGAAATTTTATCGCATAAATTACGTCATAACATGTTACAAAACAAAACCATCGTTAATTAAAACGCCAAACATATGAAAAAACTCATTAAAATGTTTTAAGGAAAATATATCATTATACATAGGAAGAAGACATTGATAACAAGCGTTGAAAGTTATGAATTTAAGGAAATAACTAAGTTGCTGGGAATAATTTTTAAAGTAAAATAAAAAGTATTCTTTTAAACAGCTATCTTTAATTTACTTCAAAATACATGTAAAAAGAAAATATTACATATTTTTGTATACAATTCTCTTTTGTAAACTATTCTTTCATGTTAATAAATCCGTGTATTATTGCATTAATAAACTGATTTCTTTTGTCAATATTACAAATTTCTTGTCATTTATTCATTGGATTATGAAAAAAGGTTTTTCCTTTATTTTTTTATGAGCATTGAACATCACGTTTTGAAATGCTTGGCATACAAAGGCTGCTATCAGACTTTTTAACAGTCATCGCGAGTTATTTTCCTCCATGGGGCATTTTTGACTTTATAAGGTCATAATCACATGTGAGAAAACCCAAAAATCTCGCAAGCACCCATCCTTAAATGCATGCAGAAAGTAGAAATGCGCTATAGAATTCTAGTTAAAACACCCCAATTGTTGGTATCAAACTTAAGAACCTCCATTCTGAAAGCTGCAATGCTATCCAAACACTACGATGAGACTTTACAAACATAAGTCGCCACATATTTTTCATATTGGTTAACCTGGAAACACAGGTTATTAAATAGGTTTCTTTTTTACATAGTTCTTAGTTTGATATTTGTGGCATATTGTTTACACTTTTACATTAATAATGAGATATAATTTTCATTCGTCACAAAAATGAATATCTGAAACACCCATAAGAAATGTGATCACGTGCAAAATAATAATGCGGAGTTTTATGCGGAGAAATAAGTCCTTAGTTTTATTCCAGCCTCTGATAAATAGAAGAGATGGATGTTGTGCTTCAGCATTCTACTTACAAGTATTTCGGAGTGGATGCTTGAAAGTTTTCCGGGTTTCCTCCCTTGTAATCAGGAGTATAGCCCACTGTCTATGAAAAATCCTTTTGAAAGGCAACTTAAGCGGTGCATATTAGCATGCTTTATAACGGCCTTCGGACGTGAAGATTCCCGCTACGCAGTGTCATATTAACTGAACTTTATTTACACAGTTTCCCTTTATGTCAATATTTTCAATTAAATTCCCCACATGATACAAAGTGTAAAGGATAATAAATATATCTCATGTAATTTAACCAATACATCATCAAAATTTTAATCATTTGGTGCTAATAATTTTCAAATTGTTAAATATATCCAATTTAATTTTGTATAAATGATGTCGAATAAAAGTAATAATATATCCAATTACATTAATTTAACAAAGGTTAAACATTATTAAGCCTTTCATCAGCATGTTGCTTATAATTTTCCCATGTATTAGTTTTTTTTCAAATACTAAACTTTTTCAATTTAATTAAAGTCAGGTTCAATACCATTTCTTTAATTCTAAATACGTAACACGCATTTTCATGCGTGTTATATTTTTTGAATCAAAGAAATGGTAATGAGCTTTTTATAAATTTTTAGTACTTAAATAATTTTAATTTATATCAATTTTTTAAATTGTTAAATTTTTCCAATTCAGTTTTATGTAAGATAAAACTAAGAAATTAGTATTTTTTGTGTTCATAATCTATTTATTAAAAATAAAATTTTTAGCTCAACATTTGAAATTTCTTTATTCATAATCTCTATCGAGGAGTTTATACAATTTAAAAGTTTAATTTTTTAAGCATCTTCTCTCTTAAATATATAACTGTAAAAAATAAAATACCCACACTAACAGTTTAAATAATTTTTAATTAATAATTAAGTTAAATAAATTGAAAAAAGCATTCATTACCCTCTATATTATTCCCCTATATATCACTCTATATTATATTTTAAACTTTTAAAAATTGATTTAAAGAGTCAAATTAGTAAATGTTTGAAATTATCACCAAACTATAATTGGTAATTAAAAATATTTTGCTTTAACAGTAGGAGTTATGCATTTTTAACTCTAATAACATTTGAAATTCTCTGCCTTATATTTTCTTCTCTTAACATTTTATGGAGAAAGATGTGTCACGCGTTAATTTTTTTTCCTTCATTATCACTTTCTTAACATAGGCACGTTTCTTCATGTTTTTGCATAATTTTTTTTTACTCAACGCAGCTCTTATTTTTCTTTATTACCCCTACATTGGATATTTTTTCTTGTTATCATTAGTTATACTTCTGGAAAATACGAAAAATGATTTTATTAGAATTGAATACACAGTGTTATTATAAAGATTTATAAATTATAAAAATCAATTAAATGGGAAAAAATTGTGTTAAAATGAATAGCTATAAAGTATTTTTTACGAAAGATGCTAATGTTTGTGAATTGCAAGATTTAAAACTCGTTTGATTCTTGATAATCTAAAAGATATGATCATAGCTTATGCTGTTTAAATCTAATTAATGTACACATCTCAACTGAAGATTGTTTATATACCATTACTTTTACTTCAAATTCTTAAGAATATTTTATATAAACAAATTCTTAAGAATATGTTGCTGAAATCAAAATTGTCAAAATAGTAACTGACGTTAAAAAATTATCGTTTACTTTATCCTCTACTTTTACATCTCAACTTTACTTTACGGTACCAATTTGAAAAAAAATTTAATTAATACAGATTTTTTAGGGATTGTGAGTGAGGCAAACATTTAAGAAATTATTTTTGAAATATAGCTTATTCTAAATGAGTTTGCGCAAGTGTATGTAAAGTTTTGTTCGAAAGCTTGGTTTACAAAAATAAATCAAAATAATACTCAAACCATCCAGAAATAGTGCTTTCGTTTGACGCTGGTTTTTCATTTCCACATGAAATTCTTGGTGAGCCTGACGAGAAAGCTGGATACATAACGGAACAATGTGCCAGCGGCTACAAGCATTTACCGCCTTAACCAAGTAGGTTCATTTCCCTTTCGATACAGCGGTCGGAACATTCCTGCTATATTAAGTTCTACTTTCCAATCAAAAAGAGTCCGAATTCGAAACTTGCGAAACGTCTTTCTTCAACAAGAAAATACAAAATCAAATGTGTCCGGACCTTTCTCAATGTGTCCTGCTTCTTCAACTGAAAACATTCAGTCATAAGGTCGTGAAGGACTGCAGTGTCTATATCCATCTGCACTTGACCAAGTGTGAAATAGACTTGAAGCAGAATAGGATTTATTCTTTTTTTATCATATAGCCAGTTCAGTTCAGTGCTTAATCAGGCAAACACTGTTTTTGCTAACATTTGTCAACTATTTTGACTAATATTCATCGCCTAAAACTTCAATCTACTTACGAATTTTTTGTATGTATGTTATACAGCTTAAGGGCAGTAAACTTCTTTACTTTATTAGAGCTTCTTCATGAGGTTGCAGTTTTAATGGCCAGTGATGAAATATTTTATTTTACTATTGCCCTTTAAAAATATTTTAAAATAAGCAGTTTTGTGTGAATGGTTAAAATATATTAATCAAATTACTTTCCTGATAGTTCATACTTGTGTAAAAATGTAAATTAAGAATAAATATATATATGCTATATTTTTTATAACTCCTCTACAAATTTTGGGGAAAATATTACGCGTATTTTTATAAAATTAACTTTTAATGTAATAGATTCGTAATGCATTCAATTATTCTCACAATTGATACGATTCTCACTTTGTCAAATTTAAAAATATATATTTTATTTATTCATTTTATTTTATTAATAATGTACTTAGAGTTACGAACTGTAACACTTTTTATTTGACCTTTTATTACTTTGCTCTTTGATAGTCTGGCAATTCCTGTATATATATATATATATATATATATATATATATATATATATATATATATATATATATATATATATATATATATATATATATATATATATATATATATATGTACGTATATATGTATTTATATATGTATATATACATATGAACCCCAGTGCTGTATTGGTAGGGCTTCGCATTACTAAGGCTAGCTTCGATCCTTGAACAAGGTTGACTTAACTTTTCCTCCCTAAAATTGGTAGATAAACTAAGTTCTAAGTTTGCTTGGGGGAGGGGTTTAGTGTTAGGCTGTGCATCTAACCGGGACATATGCTTTACACCCCAAGGTCCTCGGTCATAAAAACAGAGATGGGCACTTTTGATCTTGGCATGTGTATATATATATATTGCAATATCAAGAAAAGAAATTTCCTTAAATCTTGTAAATTTGTGTTGTTTTAGGTATAGTAAATATGTATAGAACCAAACTCTCATGTCTAACTTAACTATGAAAGACTTTGTCATAAGTTGGTAGAAAATGAAAGACTTTGCTTTTTCTAAAATCTTTTCCAATTCCAATGTTTGTCAGACTCTGAAATATACAGAAATTAGTGTTCGTAAACATTACATGTTCGTAAGTATTAGTTTAAGATTGTGTCATGGAATTATTTTGAACAGCTTTGCAACTATCACCGTCTATCCCAAACGAGTAAAAAAGACTGAACTATGAGATGTCACTTTATATTTTCGGCTCACTATAAGCTGACAGGCTTTGACTAAAATGTTAGAACTGTTTCAGTATGAAGTATTATCCTGGTTAACAGAATTAAAACTTCTGAACTGAAAGACCAACATAGATTGCAAATAAATAGACTGCAGGAACCTTCCACAGAGAATAATCCTATTCTGTGAACAATCGCACTTCGCTTTCTTAGTTAGCATACTTCATTTTAATCTACTTAAGCACTTTTAGTGGCAAATTAAATCAATTCTTAGAATGGCCAATGTAAATATCATCTGCTATTTATAAAAAAAACTTAAATTTATTATTACAATTGTGCTATTAATATCCAGATACAGAGGGTATTAATACATTTTTAGAATGATTTTGGGGCCGTTTAATTAATGTTTAAAATGTAAAGACTATTTTTTTAAATGTTCGATCTGATATCTTTTTTCTGGACTATACTGTAAGTCTGCATCGTGATTTCCATGATAGAAGAGCTTTTCGTAAAATTTCCAGGGGTATTGCTTTCCATTCCTCTTCCACTACTTTCCAGAGTCCATCCATCGTGGTGGTTTTGCGTTTAGAAAGAATTCTTTTTAACAGACCGAAGGCACAATAGTCCATAGGTGAAACGTCAGGGGACTTCACAAGAATATGTTGAAAAGGCATATATGCAATATCTGTATTAGTCTTCATTTTTTCAAGAAATGCAGTGGTAGTTTTCGAAGAATGACTTGTAGCTTTGTCTTGTTGATGTTTCACTCTTTGAAAGTCTTCTGTAAATATTGGACGTAAAACTTTCTCCTGATAGTATGATGAGTTGATTTTAACATTTTTTTCTACTCTTCTTATTTTTAATTTCCGATTGTAGAAGAAACCTGCGACTATCATAAACCCCTTACTGAAACTTTCTTTACATTGACGGAACCAGGTTTGTACATTCTTTTCTCCACGTTTTCTATTGTAAGTAGACCTTTTTTTGTTGCAGTCATTTAGGTAAACCCATGCTTCATCAAGGATCACAATGTATTTCCATTTATCTCCTGCTAAATGGTTTTTATACAGGATTCTACAAAATTTTTTGCCACGCGTTGAGCCACGTGTCTCGGCAAAAGCTGGTGATCATTATAATTTTTAACTTTTTTAAGTTGTAAATCTTGATTTATTATTTTATTTATTGTTGATACAGATGTATCTAAAGACTTTGCAATTGATTTCTGTGTTGATGGATTTTCTTTTGTTACCAGAGATTTCACTTTAGGAACATTTGAAACAGTACGTACTGTTTTCGCATATTCGTTTGGAGTCTTCTTTCCATGTAGAAATAATGATTGACGGCTTTTTACCTGTCCAATTAATAATGTTGCTTAATTTGCACTTAGAAATTTTAATACCATGCATTTCACAACGTTTTTGAATCCTAGAATAAGAATATTTCTCTTCGGAAAGCGCAAAAACATATTCCTCAATCCACAGCTTGTTTACATGCTATATTTTGAAAGAACAATAAATTTAAAAGTAGCAGACGATATTTCTCATTTCAAATAATTAGCTGTTGCCAAAACTTTTTATTTCAAAACATTTACTTTTTTAAAATTCTTAATCGAAATCGTTCTAAAAATGTGTTAATACCCTCTGTAGACTGCAAGATAATTCTGAATGAATAAGATCTGGAACTAAATTTACACATTGATCAGAACATTCGATCAATGCATAAAGCTAATGAAATTACTTTTACTCATATTAAAATTGATTTGTTTCAAGCGATATAAAAATAAAAGTTGCGATTTTACATCCTTTAAACGCTTTAACATTATGTGGTGGTCGGAACTATGAATCTAATGTCTGCAGAATGGCTTCTCTTATCAGATGGAACAGAGAACTTTTTACTATAATTTTTACAGATAGAATAATGTCGCAAAAGACACCTCAATGTGTTACTGCTATAAGTTATTAATCTATTGTTAGACCGAATGTTGAATGATAAGATTAATTCAATGCAATCCGAGAACACATTAGGTGATCTCAAAACTCACTGTTCATTGCGTACTGCCGTGCAGAAGATATTCAAGCCAATGCCATATTTTAATACTTTTATTGTCAGCAATTAATAAGAGAAGGGGCTCATGGTGAACTAGTCTTAGGACAGAGCTTTTCGAAGCATAAAATCTCAGGTTCTATCCCAGCCATTGACGAACAGGGAAAGGGATACATATGCTTTATTGTGAAAGTGCCAGCTTGGGTGTTTTTAAAGCTTTTTCCCGTACGACGCGGGAATATGACCCACTACCTATAAAAATTCCTTCAGGAAGCCAATTACGCGTTGAACATGCATTTTTAATACTGCCATAAACAGCAAGTTAGTCCAGTACGGTGCCAAGATAACAAGAGAAAATACCTTCATTTCTAACAAAAACACAAGGTTTAGAAGAATGAGAAACAAAACAACATATCATATTTTTCAGGAACTGTGTTCGTAAATACATAATATAACTAATAATGTGAAAAATGCGATATAGAAATTGCATAAAATAGTCGGCCTCAAACATATAAACATACAATTTGTAACATGAGCCGTGTAATGGTGTGACGAAAGATCTGATGCTATGTTTTTAAATCAATAATTCATATTTTATAACGACTGAATCACATGACTCACCTGTGTGTCATCACTGATCAAACTCATAGCACCAGAATGGCCAGAGGACTGAAATTCTTGTGTGTTCGAATCTCATTTCAGGCTTCAGTGTATGTAGTGGTTTGGAAACCACTGTAAACTGTAGATCCCGATCTAAATCCCTCGTGAACAAAAAAATGACAGTGTCATTCGAATGCCTTAATCTACGATACTGGTATGTATAGGAATGTCTTCTGGAAGTTGAAGGCGATGTTGCCTAGATAAATTTTACAATCAACAACCATCCCACTGTTGAAGCCGCAACACTTCAATCTATTAAGAGCCCTGATGGTCTGGATGACTGGGGCTTTGTTCTCATTATCGGAATCAGTGAGTTCAAATCCCGGCTTAACTGAAGATCCGTCGTGTTCACTAAAGACGACTGGGCACGTTAAGACTGAGCGCAGTCGCAATGTCCTCCAAGTGAACTGATACCTCTGGGGGTGGCAAGTCAAGTATTAAAAATTCTCTGCTTGGTCTCTGCTTCAAAATCACTATGACTCCACCCGGCTGCTTCTATCTAACTGGTAGAGCCCAACCCTAAGTACAGAGAAGTATGCCGGTGCAACAACAACAATGATATCTACTGCTTATCAAGTATGGTATTACATAACTTAGCATTTTTTTCCTGCATTTTTGGAGCTCATTCCAAGAAGAACCGGCGCAGTGCAAAAGTACTGAGGAGATATTTAGACTAATCTAACTATGTGAAACAAAAGGAAAATTTTTCAATTTTGTTTCACTGCTATAAGTTTTCTCTGCATTACTTCCACTAAGTATTGATTCGCAATAAATTATTGCCGTCTATTGGAGGTTAAATCACCCATAACCCCGTCAAAAGATTTTTACACTTGATTAAAAGAAATATCGATTTACATTCGTCTTTTCTTCTGATATTTAAAACAAGAACCACCGAATGGACAAAATTTCCAGATTCTATGTTAAATACTAACAATTCTGTTTCAATGAGGATAAAATTACTTTATTATAAATTTTCAAATGAGAGGTTTTAATTTAGAATTACTTTCTTAAAACTGAAATGTATCTCAAATAAATAGTGATTGCGAGGCTTTTCGGAATACCTATATCTGTTTGCTGAAACACCGTCAAACACAGCCTGTCGTCTGATAAGTTAAAACCGTCTTGGAGTACCATACTGTTAAAAGGCTTATTAAGTCAAACATAGCCTCCTATCATAGAAATGTTTACAAGATGTGCATAAAGGGGAAAGCATGGGCTTCCTTACTAACAAAGCCTATTCCGTGTAACCTCCACAGAGCTGTGGGAGTGGCAAATTTTCGCCTTAAAACTGGGCATGATTATCTGCAAAAACACCTTCACCGTTTGGGTTTGAAGGACTCTCCAATCTGCCCTTTTTGTGGACTAGAGGACATGACTGGTGACCACCTTTTCACTTGCCCTGGACTTTCGGACGTCACAGTTAGAAATTCTGCGGAAGATGACTTTTCATTCACCTCAAGATTGTATTGGGCTGCCCGACAGAGACTGATGGTTGAAAAACCAAGGTCGGGCGTAGGATAAAAACAAAACAAAAAAGTTAAAACCGTGGTCAAGTATAATGAGGTCGACACTTAAATTGGCATCATCCTCTACACACCTCACCACATCATCACCAGAAGGACATTGTGACCACAACATATTTGATATGGCCCAGTCGCTATTAATGAACCCAACAGATCTTCGATTGTGTCTGGTACAGAACTCCTCACCTATCGGTCATAAAAAGATAAAAAAAAGTCGATAAAAAAAGAATGCTATTATTCATGTTGTCCATCAAATGAATCAAAATATGACTATTATGAAAAATACGTATAAGCCTTTAGAGGAGACATATTTAGTTTTCTTCTCTAATATACGACTTTTAATAATTCTTTCTAACTGAAAAATCAGTAAACAAAATGTGACTTCGTAAAAAATTTATTTGTCGTAATTGCTTTATTTAAAACTTATTTTATTTTATATTCTTCCTAGTGCGAAAATTGAACTTTTTTGCAAAAAGTAATCTCACAACATTATTTCTATTTAAAAAGAGAACATAATATCATACTTTTCATTAGCATTCAAATCTATTCCGTTTCCTGTTTGAAGAGTTTCTGGAACTCCATCCTATGCATAATGAAACGATTTAATTAGAAATTGATTTTATGTCATTAAACTGAACGCTTTCCTTTAATTTCCGTTTAATATCTCTTGTCGAAGTAAAAAAGGAAAGAAAACAAAAGTCTTTGTGGATCTATCGTTGTTACTATATTCGAAAAAAACGATAATGAGTTCTTCAATCATTATTTGAATTTTTTTGTAGAACTCTCATCTTAATTTTTTGAAACATTCACAAAATTTATTGAAAAATTAATAAGAATAAAATAAATTTACCGAAATATGAATTACTTTAAAATATTGTTCAGTTAATAAATATTTTAAATATTATGCATGCAACTCCAATTAATATTAATGTAACAAATTTTAATCACCATTAACAAATATTATTGAGTTTAAGAATTTTTTATGGAAGTATATTAATTTAATTACTATAACACTTTCAAATAGATAATTTCTAAAACCCATTTTTAAGATTACGTATATTAACTTTCAACACAATTATTTGTATTT
>CM075862.1:75900959-76050959 GCA_037975125.1 Latrodectus hesperus
TTCCAAATAATATTAACTCTAAATGTGCTCAGGAATAATAGACTTCGACAAGGATTATCACAAACACTTTTCAAGGTTTAAATTTTATTATAATGATTCCTCTTCATGCACGTGCATCAAAATTTTCAAAACAAATCATCTCACCAAAAGCGAATAAATATTTGATGAGGTTGTTGAATTATGTTTTGACTCAAGTGTCATTGAAAATATTTGTAGATCATCATCTCAAAATTTTTTTTAAAAAAAAATAAATAAATATTTTACATTGACAGCGTTCTAAGTCATGGTTATCACAGATGCGTTATTTTGGCTTCTAATTCTTGAAAAATAATTAATGGAAAATGTACCATACAGAAATCTTTAGCATTTTAAAGGAAATAAAAATACACCAGAAATATATTGAGATTGCTATCAAAAAAATAGTTATCCTAATGAATATAGGATTGTATATGAAACTAAATTGTACATTATGTCAATATCAATCATTTGGTATGAGTATTCATAATAAAATTGTTTAATTTAATAATACTGTAACTATAATCAGATAAAAATTTATCATTATTTATTTAAATATTTATTTTTTATGATAGTTCTTTTGACTGCGAATCATCATATAATTTCAAATATCAGCTTATGTTTCTAGAACTTATATAAACCTGATAAATAAATAAACATTTTTACTATATTGATATATGTATCATTAATAATTATATAAACTAAAACTTAAATATAGTTCTATCAAACTCATTTTTCTTTATGTTTCTGATTGCAGAAATAAATTCCATTTGGAAAATTGGTATATATGCATATAATAAACTGTTTTTCACTTGTTCTACATATTCATACGGAACAAGTTACTTAGGAAGAATAAGCAGAAAAGATCCATTTATCCTCAGCAGTATTTTAAAAATAATAATGAAATTTCTCATATCCTAAAATGCGCCAATAAAATAATTCACTAACAATAATATGAGAAAAATTTGAAATTAAAAAAGAGCATTTTTAAAATTAGAACAAATTTAAACCGCTAGTATTCTATACATGAATTTATTTTTCGTAGAAGAAATATTTTATCCTTTTTTATTCAATCTGCATTTCAAAATTTAATTTATCAATATCAATTTATATTAAAAACCTATTTACCATAAAAGCATGCGATGGCAGATTCATAAATATTCTATTCTCGTATAAGATGATAAGAGTTACAGAAACTGTGTAATGAAATGGATTATTCAAGAAAAAGCTTTTGAAATAATAGTTACCGAATTATCGATAATGAAAAATAAATTCTTCCTTGATTCTTCTCAACCAACAGGAATTATAGAATCGATTATAATTTTAAATTTCATCACGTGTAATTTCAGTCATCTAACCGTAATATTATATCCACTCCACTTTATAAAGTAAAAGTAACCAATACGTTTTAAAATTTATCGAATTTTTATACCTAAAGTACCAGATTCCGTTTGTAAGATAAATGCTTTTCATAATACTATATTCGTTGTAGTTTATACAACAGAAGTACCTATTTTAAATGTATTAATTTTTATATCTGAAATATCAAAAACCTCTTTACATTACAAGACAAATGTATTTACAGTATAACAAGCTCTTATTTTAGATAAAAAAATATATAGTTAATGTTAAAATAATTTTAAATAGAAGGAAGAGCTCAGAAAATTCAATTATGAATAAAAGATAATTATGCAAATGTGTTTTGAATTCGTATGCACTGTTTAACATTTCAATAGAAATTATTGTTTTATTTTTCTTTTAAATTATGTTTAGTTTTTTTTTTTCTTTACTAAAACATTATAAAATAACATCATTTTCTTAGAAAAAATAATAATAATAATTCAAGACAATACATAATTCAGTTTTAAAGATGAAAGGAATTTTATAATTATAGAATTTTATATATAATAGATTATTTGAAATAATATTTTCATAATTTGAGGGCGAAGACTTATTTTTCTTTTAATGAAGAAATCCGAAAAAAAAAGTTTCAGATTGTGTAGTAATGATTTCTCTCTCTCTTTAAAATACTTATCAGTTAATTTCATAAACATATCTTCAGTATATTATTTTTTATTTTGCTCCTGAAATTTTATTCTAGTTTTTGTCTTCTTTATGTTTTCTTTTACCAATTTTCTTAGGTTTTTTTTATCCGAATACTATTATTGTTCCTAAGAGGTTAAAATTTTGATCCTAAAAGTAAGTGTAAAAGAATCGAATGATCTTTGTCTAGTTTCTATTTCAACAATTTAATAAAATCCAAATGCTACACAACAACTATAGATAAACACTAACTAATAATTTAATCGAATTCGAATCCTATTGACATTAGAAATGATTAATTCCTATGGACAGAATCAAAACACGCGTGCTTACACATTCGATACAAATCATCAACCATTTCTTCTTTACAGGTGGCGCTCTCAGCGCTGAGATTGGATTATTTCACAGTAAGAGCTTTCTCATCCCTTATTTTTTTAGACTTTTTAATTAAATATATATATATATATATATATATATATATATATATATATATATATATATATATATATATATATATATATATATATATATATATATATATATATATATTTATAAAATATATATATAATATATATAAATATATATATATATATATATAATATATATATATATATATATATATACATATATATATACATATATACATATAGATATATACATATATATATATATATACATATATATATATACATATATATATATATATATATATATATATATATATATATATATATATATATATATATATATATATATATATATATATATATATATATATATATATATATATATATATAAATGTAACCAGATTAATTTGATAACATGATATTATACAGGGTGATTATAAAAAAACTTTGCCAACATCTGCACTTCTAGCGTCCATTCTATTTAACCGATCAAGATGATACTTCAAATATAGTTCTTTTGAGATATGCGCTAGAGATTCTGTGAATGGCAACACAGTGGCCCTCGCAGTTACAGTTATAGTGACAGAAACTCGAAATTTTCGAATGGCAACGCCTACTTTTTACCATCGCAAAATGTTCAGCACATGCGAAAACCCTAAATAGCGTTGAAACGGTACCGATATGTCCGAAAACCGACGTGTTATACACATACAAACAGTTCTTCAAGGCGCACGGAGGAATAATGCATACGACAGAGACAAGACACTGCTCAATGATGAGAACACATAGAGAAAAAAATCTTTATTAATTTCAAACATTTTCCACATGAGTGCCATCACAGGCAATTACGCATTGTATGCGGGAGACGGTGGACAATGTCGCTGCACGCAACATGGCACGAGGGATGTTTCCAATCTCACGCCGTATAGAATCCTTTAAGTCCGACAATGTTTGAGGATTGCACAGATAAACTCTGGATTTGAGATAGCCCCAAAACCAGAAATCCATAGGCGTCAGATCTGGGGATCGCGCAGGCCACGGAAAAGGATAATAGCGTGAGATGATGCGATCACCAAAATGGTGATCCAGGAGCCTTTTAACTGACCTCGCTATATGTGGAGGTGCGCCATCTTGCATCCAAACAATGTCATTGAGTGCATTCAGCCGACGCAACTCCGGTAAGACATAATTTTTCAGCATGGCTGCATACCGAGGGCCCGTTACAGAACATGTTGCAGGGCCAGTCGGGGTCGTTTCCTCAAAGAAGAACGGGCCCAGAACAAGTGTAGCTCTAATGCCGCACCACGCAGTCACTTTGGCGTCAAATAATGGTACTGGCGCCACAGCATGAGGATTCGTCTCTCCCCAGTGCACACAATTCTTTGTGTTAATGCTGCCATTTAAGGTGAAATGCGCCTCGTCCGTCCATAGTATGCGAAGTGGCCAGTCGTTATCCGCATCATATCGTAACAAAAATGCATTTGCGAAGTCCAGACGTTGTTGTGGGTCACCCGGCTCCAACATCTGGACGCGCTGGAACCGATAGGGAAACATGTGAAGTACCGAGCGCAAGAGCTTGCGGACCGTTGAGATATCCAACACGCGCGCTATGCCTCTTGCGGTTTCTGTGTGTCCTGCAGTCACTGTATGGTGCACTTCCATGACAACGTCCTCAGAAACATTTGGCCGTCCAGAGCGCTGTTTGTCACAGGTACAGCCTGTATCTTCGAATTTCCGCACTAAATCACGCAGAGCTTGCAGAGTACATGGGCCGCGTCGTTGTCGATGATTGCGGCGATACACACGCAAGGCTTCCGCAGCGTTCATCCCATTTTGGTAATAGAGTTTGATCAATTCACCGCGAACTTTCCTAGGTAGACTCATATCGTCGGCATGTGCGAGTTCCCGAATGACGACTTCGCATACCCGCTTGGTATTTTATAGGTTTCCCACGCTGAATATCTCGCGACCGGCGTTCTGTGATTGGTTTCTTGACTCTGTCACATGCAAATTTATTGCGTGCGCCCAGATCGTGTTTTATTGGCCGGTTTTCAGAACTCTTTTTTGTGTTTGCAGAACACGTCCGTTTTTAGACATATCGGTACCGTTTCAACGCTATTTAGGGTTTTCGCATGTGCTGAACATTTTGCGATGGTAAAAAGTAGACGTTGCCTTTCGAAAATTTCGAGTTTCTGTCACTATAACTGGGAGAAGGTTTCCGGTCGGCTGAAGAGAGTGAACGTGTTTTTAAGCTGCTCTTCCTCTATGATTGAAATATGCGGTTTTCTTTGGAGTTGTGTTTATAGAGTTATATCATTTGATAGATATCAAATTCAGCTCCAAAAGGATATTTTTTTCAAAAATATTGGTTAATTAGTGAATTAATTAACGATTTTTAAGTGTTGCACGTGTAACGAACTTCAAAAAATTTTCTAAGTCCCGTCCGAAAACCGGTCCCCACCGGAAGGGCTTCACCTAACCAACGCAAAATCGTCTCCTTTCTACCGGGTCGAGGAGCGGAGAGCTGCCGCTAGGCTTAGATTCATCTTCCTGGTACCTCTGACAACGAGCGCACCACGTTAGATTAATTAAATACTTTAATTTGCGAATTATGAAGGACTTCCATCAACGGATTACTCTAGAACTGGTTGTAATTGACCATTGATTCTTATTCTACTACTGGGTGTACGGAGGACTAAATTAACAGTTACTTTGGACACTTACCGCATAATTTTAACATCATGGCCTCTAGAGAAAAATATTCTACTCGAAGCAAAGTTGTAAATTATGAAGAACTAAATACGTCTACGAGCTCAACTGATGCAGAAAATGGAGCTTCAATTATACATGATGACATTAACTCGCAAAGTAGAAGTGTCAATTTAACAAAAGTCAACGACTTCTTCCTCAATAAGGTAGGGCATCACGAGGATAATGATGAAGTAAGATCTACGGCTTCTTCTATTGATCAAGATGTACTTATGCGTCCAGAGGATGAAGCGGATGATCTCTGCAAAAAATTCAAGAAGATTATCTGGAGTAAATCAGGTACCAAATACAACCTACCTCTACCTCTTAGGAAAGAAGCAGACAAAATAATTAATGCCATTAAACAACAATATTTTTCACAAAAAGTCATAAATTCCCCTACGCATAAGGAAAATACTACAGCTTTTAAGGATAAACTGGAAGAGATTAACTCAAGCCTAGAAGAAATTAAAATTCAAGGCCTAGAAACAAAATTACTCATCGAAAAAACATTAAGTATTACTCCAGAGAAAGAGCGACCCACTTACAGCCAAGTCCTCAGTGAAAGATTGCGAAAAGATAAAGAAGTCTCCCTCATTGTCAAGCCAGCAGAGGGAAAAACAACAAAAGAATTAAGATCCAACCTGGAGAAGATAGACTGCAATGTTAAACTAAAGAAAATAACATGGGGTAAATTCGTAACAAAAATATCTTGCCATAATGTCGAATCAAAGGAAACATTAAAGCAGCAGTTAGCAAAACACTCGATTGTGACAGAGGAGCCTTCCATAGCCACAAGAAAACTGATACTTCTCAACGTTCCTGAAAGAATAAATGATTGCAATATTGCTCAACATCTTTCTGAAGAAATATCTATAGAAGACATACCAAATAAAATAAAAATTATGGAGATCAAAGCACATCGTAAGAAAGACAACTTACAGCACTTTGTTGTGGAAGCTAACAAAGATCTTTATCATGCTCTGATCAAAAGAAAAACACTTTACTTTGGGCTACAGAAAACAATAGTTCGTGAATATAAAATCCTACGAAGATGCTATAATTGCCACGACTTTGGGCACATAGCCAATAGCTGTAGATCCTATCGCATATGCGGAAAATGCGGAGAACATCACAGTGAACTAGCCTGCAAAACTAAAACGCTATGCTGTATTAATTGCAGAGAATCTAATAAACGAGGAGAAAATTTCTCAACCAGCCATGCAGCCTTTTCCACACAATGCTTAACATACAGAAGTTTACTTCGAAGAAAATGAAGCATATACAGCAATCATCTGTAGCTCAAAAGTCAAGACTCGGAACTACTCCATTTAAGGAAAACCCTGGAACAGGTATTATTAAATTTACACAAATAAATCTGCAAAAAGCTAAAGCGGCAACATCTCAACTTACTACTTTCATCGATCAACATAATGTAGATATAATAGGAATCCAAGAGCCGCATACTGTTAAAGGTAATATTCCGGGTTTCCCTCAAGCATGGAATTTTAATTATTCGTCAAACATTGATTTTTATCCTAGAGCAGCTACTGTTAGTACAAACAATGACTGGAATTGGATCAACATTCATGCTACAAGAGATGTCGCTGCAAATCTTCTTAATTTTAAAGATTTAGAACTATGCATCATTACAGCTTACGCATCACCACTAGAAGACTTAGAAGACACCTTGAACATCATCCAGAACCTCTTGACTACCTACAAGCATCTCCCCACAGTTATTATGGGAGATTTTAACAGTCATAATATTATTTGGGGTTATACCAGCAATGATGGAAGAGGTATAAAAATGGAGGATTTCATAGCCTCAAACAACTTAATTATTGCTAATACCTTTGGATGTCCACCTACATTTGTGACAAATCAAGGAAAAGGTTGGCCAGATCTCACATTGTACACGGGAGCAAACTTTATATCAATTGAAGATTGGAAGGTAGAAGATGAACTTTCCTGCTCTGACCACCTCTACATTACCTTTACAATCAAGACTGATACTACTGTAATTACAAACCGAAGATACAAAACAAACTGCAGATTGAAAGCTTTTCAAAATCGAATTAGACCCTATCTTCTCTTGGAAATTCCAAAAATCCAGAATGCAAAAAACAGAGAAGAACTCGAATATATAGTCGAAGACATTAATAGCAATATTATTAAAGCCTGTGATGAGATATTAAAAATAAAAATTGCTAAGCCGAAAACTAATATAAACTGGTGGACTTCTACATTAAGGCAGATGCGTCAAAAAGTCAAAGCTTTGCGAAGACGCATGAAATCAACCCCTGAACCAGCAAGAGGATTAGCACTTCAAGCTTATAAAAAAGAACTGGCTATTTATAAGCGCTCAATCCAAGAAGCCAAGTTAAGTAGTTGGCGCAAATTCTGCACCAATAACAAGGAAGTATATGGCACACTACAGAAGCTCGCTATGGGCAAAACATTCAAGCCAACTCTCTTAACAGATAATGGTACAGGTCCACAGCGGAAAAGACAAGTCATAGCGGAGGATATTATAAACAAAATAATGACTTCTTGTTTTCCTGAAGATAACACCGAAGAAGATACACCCCACCAAAAACAAATTCGAAATTCCCCAACATTAAATACTACTCCAAATGACCAATGGTTCACAAAACAAGAAGTCACTCACGCCATTAGAAGACTTAAAACAGGAAAGGCTCCGGGACCGGATGGTATAGATAATGCTCTTGTCAAGGCTATTCACTATGCTGCACCATCACTCTTTAATACACTATTTAATAGGTGCTTGGAACTACACTGCTTTCCCAGTACTTATAAAAAAGGCCAAATCATATTTTTTCTAAAAAATGGGAAAAATCCAAATCAACCTGGATCCTACAGACCTATCTGTCTTCTGCCGGCAATAGGTAAGGTATTGGAAAAATTGCTGGTAGAAAGAACGAGTTACCATCTCGAAAATAATAAGAAGCTGAGCGAATTACAGTTTGGATTTCGAGCTAATAAATCAACAGAGCATGCTTTGAAAAACCTGATAAAAAAGATCGAAGAAAATAAGAACAGAGGACACTACACAGTAGTAATCAGCCTAGATCTCAAAGGCGCTTTTGACTCAATCTGGTGGCCAGGAGTACTAGATAAAATGGCCAAGCTTAACTGTCCCAACAATTTATTTAAGATGTGGGCACACTTTCTCACCGATAGAAAGAGTTTAATTAAACACGATGGAGGTTTTGTACTACACCAACATAACAGGGGTTGTCCGCAGGGATCCTGTGGGGGACCATTGCTTTGGAACATATACTTTAATGATTTCCTTCTCCAGAAATGGCCAAATAACACATCATTGCAAGCATTTGCCGATGATGCACTGCTCATTGTTTCAGCAAAAACAAAAGAGCAGTTAAAGCTAACAGCCAATATTGCACTCGCACAATTTGAAGATTTGTGTAAGGAACATAAATTAATTATAGCCCATGAAAAAACTCAAGCCATCTTTTTTGGCAGCGGCAAAAATGCTTAAAATCATATCCGAAGATTGAAATTTGTGGAAGAAGCATTAAAAAAGTTAAGGAAATGAAATATTTAGGAGTAATTCTTGATTGCAAACTATCATGGCTCCCTCACATCAGGCAACAAAAGATAAAGACTATAGCTATTGTAAACAGCCTAAGACGAACAACGAATAGAAACTGGGGTGTAAATACCAGAATCTTTAAAATTTGGTATAAAACCATTATTGAAAGAATGATATGCTATGGATCAGCAGTCTGGGCGGAACCAATGACAAGCAGAAAAGTCAGACAACTATCTAGTTTGCAGAGACATTTCACCTTAAGTATCACTAGATGTTTCCGCACGACTTCTACGGCAGCATTAAACATCTTGGCAGGAGTCTTTCCATTACATTTAATGGTTCAACTAGAAGCTGCTAAATCTAACATTTTCCAACATCAAGAAAAAATCACTTTCCTGGATGCAATTTATAACCCAGATGACTTTGAAATTCCCTTCAAAGCATTATTCCACCCAGCAACACAGATGGAAGGGATAATGGTTCACACTTCGAATCCTACGCAGTGCCAAGGCACTCACCAACACTTTTTCACCGATGGTTCAAAAATAGAAGGCCAAGTGGGAGCAGCTTTCTGCATTTTCGAAAATGGACAGGAGAGTGGTTATTGGCAGGGACAATTAAGAGAAGCTAACAGTGTTTTCCAAGCAGAATTGGTTGCGATTGATAAAGCATTAAAATATATAGCCGACAATAATTTATACAAGGCAGTGATTTGGTCAGACAGCCAATCAGCTCTTTTGGGAATATTTAATCCATATCACAGAAGCCCACTGATTCAGGACATCCAGAATCGCCTCAGGACATTTAGCAATAGATGGCAAATTTGTCTTCACTGGATCAAGGCTCATGCTGGACATACTGGTAATGAAAGAGCTGACATACTGGCAAAGCAAGCTGCCAAAGCATGCTCAAACATGCCAAAAATTGAATTAAAATGGCCCAAATCATACTTGATTTCTAAATTACGTAACCATTTACTAATGGCCTGGCAACAAGAATGGAATGAGGCAGAACAAGGTAGATGGACATACAGCCTTAAACCCTCTGTCTCTCTTGATTTCCTTGTCAAGGACCACAAAGAAGCACAGTTTCTTTCTGGACATACTCCAACACCGGAGTATCTCAATAAAAGGGGCATGGCTCCAAATAGTGCTTGTTCATGCGGTCAGGTTGGGACCATTGTTCATTATATGTTTGAATGTGATTTCACAAAACAATGGCACCTAAAAGCGCCTAAAAACTCGGAAGAACTTACTCCGTTTCTCCGCTATGCTAGCAAAACTCCTTCTCTTCTGCATAAGATAAAAAACATAATCTCCTTTATCTATGAAAAAGGATCCGAACTCTGTAAGGATAATGCCATAACTGAGCAACGGATTTCATCATAAGAACAGTTTGGTAAAGGGTAAAAATTATTGTAAGGTATTTCTCCACTTTTTGTCATAAAATATTAATAGGTATTGTATTTGTTTAGAAATTAATTTTTATTATTTTGATAATAATAATTATTCAGATTAAGGAGTTGAAAAATATTGATTGACTCGGCACAATGTAATGTGCAATATTAAATATCCTAGCAAAGTTTATCAATTAGTAATTTTAATGTCTAATTTTGCATTATATTTCCTAAACATTGTAAACCATTATAAACTGTGAACAGACAATGCAGGTTTTTTATGTGATTAAATAATGCATTGTAATATTTCACAATTAGTATATGTTTTATTTATGTATATACTATCAATGTATTGCATATATTTGCGCATTTTCTATTACAATCTTTATATGGTACGTCAAGTCATATATCATTTCCTCTATCTAACCACTATGTATAAAACTAGGGGTTAATATTCAAATTTGCTTTGAGTATTCAGAAATACCCTATTTAGCAATTTTAGTGCAATATATGTTCATTATTATTTCTAGTAATGTTAGAATGTCTATAAAATATTTTGCTGTGTATTTTATTCACTTTTTTAAGCCATTTTTATTATTCATTGTATTGTAATTATATTTTGTTCAATAATTTTCTTAATCGTACTAACTATAGTGCAAAGACTGAGCTGCTGCAAAATATTAACTGAATCAGCAGATTGCAATCTGTAATACTTTAAATATTCTACTGTTTATCACTTACAGCAAATGTTAAATGTTCAACAGGATACCTTTCATGCATATTTAAACTTAACTATTAGTATATATTTGCTCTTTTTCTAATACAATCTTGTCATGTAATATAATACGTCATGTGATAATATGATACGTCATGTGATATAACACTTCCCTCTATCTAACCACTATATATAAAACTGGGGTTTATATTGAAGCTTGCTTTGAGTCTTCAGAAATACTTTATTTAGCAATTTTAGTGCAATATATGTTCATTATTATTTCTAGTAATGTTAGAGTGTCTGTAAAATATTTTGCTATATATTTTATTCATTTTTAAGCCTTTTTATTATTTATTGTATTGTAATTATATTTTGCTCAATAATTTTCTTAATCGTGGTAACTACAATGCACAGACTGAACAGCTGCAAAATATTAACTGAATCAGCAGACTGTAATCTGTTATACCTTAAATATTCTACAGTTATCACCTACAGCAAATGTTAAATGTTCAATAGGATACCATTCATGCATATGTAATCTTAACTATCTGCGTGTAGACAATGTAGTCCTTTGGTATTGCGAAAAATGCAATGTTAAATTAAAGGACCCAGTTAAAGCATGAGAGAGTTACTAGTACTTATTGAAAATCTCTCTCTGTCCCAATTATTTGCTCTTTTTATACTCTTCTACTTAAACTTAATTATATTGCTTGCATATTTGTGTTATAAACTACTTATATCGTCTGCTATGACCATCATAAAGATAATTAATTTGTATCTTTACCAGAGTTACTTGGAGTGTTAGGATAATCTATCTTCACAATTTTATAGCAATATTTAACTCATGTCATCGCCCATAGTGAAAATTTTGTAAATGTTTTGTTGTTGCTGTTATTTTTCTGTCAAATTATTAATTTCAAATATTAGAGACCTATTGAAATTCAATTTTGTTATCAAATTTCGTGACAATTCTGTCACACCAGATGTATTACGTGATGGAGCTATACCTGATAACCTAAGGTACAGACCAGGTGTTCCACTGCGTATGTCTATGTCTATGTCACTATAACTGTAACCGCGAGGGCCACTGTGTTGCCATTCACAGAATCTCGAGCGCATATCTCAAAAGAACTATATTTGAAATATCATCTTGATCGGTTAAATAGAATGGACGCTAGAAGTGCAGATGTTGGCAAAGTTTTTTTATAATCACCCTGTACATCAATTAAAGAAGAATGAATAAAAGGTGTTTGGTTGGTTAGGGCAAAGTCCATTTGAAGTCAAGTCAGATTACTCAGTCAAGTGCAAAATCACGGACTTCGCAATAGGTACGATTTTGTCACTATAGAGATTTCCTCGAAAGGGAAATTCGTCCTTAGCCTGTAAACTTCTTATGATGGCCGAACAGTTAAAACAAAAAAGATATAGAAAGCACGGAACTGTAAGAAAATTTCGTAATATCGATATTTTTTCAAAATTCTTCTGCAATCTTTGCTTTTAAATAGATTTTTTTTTAATTAGAGAAACATATTATTAAAACAACCCTTTCCATTTTGAATCTGTTTCAATTTCAATAAATCATTTTCTAATGAGTTATTTTATTAGTTAGATAAATATTTCATACAAAATATATTTAGGCTTTTCCTTGGTTTTAGCTTTAGTCTCTTCCCCATTTTTATGATGTTTTTGCTTGCTTACATTTTGAAACTGAATAATTTATTTATTAAGGTATTTTAATGTTATCTATTTGAGGAAAAAGTAATGTTTGTGATGTATCAAATATATTTGATGGTAAAACAGTCATTGTGCTTTAAATTTGTTTTGGGATTTAATTATTATTAACAATAAACACTAATGTACACTTTGTATTTTTTGATTAAAATATAATTCTTAGAGTTATTTACCGTTCAGTGTTTCTATTAAGAAAAAGTATCAAATAAAATTATTCAGAAATGTATCATATAGAAAAACAATCGGAGATGAGTATTAAACAAAAGAATATTGTTCTATAATTTACATTAAAATTTTAATCCAAACTATTAAGAAAAGATTAAATTATTATAATATATAAAACACAACATAATTAATTCTCTTCAATCTCATTTTATATTTTAAAACTACAAAATGTTTTAACAGTTATTATAAAGCATTCGAAGAAAAATATTATATCATTAAATTGAAATGCAGTATAGGATTCATAAGACTAATCATACGAATACGTTTTATTTCACGTTTCATTAAATATCTTTTTATTTTGGAACATCATTAAACTTATTTGCACAATTTAACAAAAATAATACTAAATTTGTATTACAAAGATAAATTTTATTCGTGTTTATGTTCATCAATTAAAAAACATAGCGAAGGAATGCAACCAAGAAGAGGATCAGTATTCCAAGAAAATATTTAATTTCTCATTTCATTTTACATTTGAAGCATGAAAAAACTACTTAAAAATGTTATTATATGAATTCATTCAGATGTATTTTTATTTCATGTTCGTTGTTTAAAATAAATACTGAATAACAAATATTAAGATAAGCAGATTAAACAAAAATATTCTTCACGTAAAATATTTCATTCACTTACTATAAAAACCTTTTTAAGAAATGAAATTTTATTTTATCAACGTTTTTATTCAATGCAGCTTTAAGAGTAAATATTGGTCAAGCAATGTGATATATATAAATTGAATTAAAACTTTTATCTTGTGCAGAAATATTTGTCAATGAAACTAGTTTTGAAATATTATGAATAATTTAAACTCTACTTTAATTCAGTCATATCAATATGCAAAAACAAATGGAAGAATTTTGAAAGCATGTGTGACAATTTTAGGGTTATATTCTGTTTATTTTAGCGAGTAGGAGGCTGAATAGTCTTGAGTACAAAAGTTTGTGGTTTCAGTGCCCACGTCCTGGTCATGATTGTTTTTGATTATCAACTGTAATCAATAGATTAATCTAATCAGCTGCAATGATCATAACAATGATTGTAGAACGACTAACAATCCATGAAAATTTGTTCATTCAGTTGCCATAGTACCGAACAGAACGATGACTTTCTGCTTTTAACTATAAAAGTTCTGACAGAAATCAGTTTTCATGAATAAAGAAGCTCAAGTCGATGATAAAATTTCAACATTTAAAAAAATACATAAAAATTTATATAAGTCTAGATAAAAATATTTTTGGAAAAGAGTTATAAATAACGACATTAAAAATGTTAATAAATATAAGAAAATTAAAATAATAAATAATGATTTCATTAGCTTAATTCCTTTTATTATTATTATTATTATTGTTATTCTTAAATTATTTCCCAATTTAATTCAAACAAAATAGCAGAATAATTATTCAAAGAAAACTTTTTTAACTATAATTAAAATTTTTATTATAATTATTCCATTGATTCTCAATATAACCAAGAGTTAGAACAACCATTAAAAGGAAATATTCTTTTCAAGAAATATCTCGGGGAGGAGTAAAATTTTAAATTTTTATTCACATGTCTATTCGCATTGAGTAATCGGTATAATCTTTAGCCAAAATATAAACTAAATTTTATATAGCATTTAATTTTATATAATTTTATATCCTTGAAATTTTCATTCATAAAAACTAATAACAGGCTATTTGGAATATGAATAGTATTTTATAACTAAACATTTTTAATTCATTTATTTGAGTTTATTTTTAGCAACACTTTCTAACAGTGAATTTTTTCTAACAGTGCTTCTAACAGTGCTATTAGAAGCTTTAAATAGTTTTTCTGATTAGTGAAATTACAAAGTATTCAACTATTTTCTAAAAGGCAAATATTTGAAGAGAATAATAAGAAGAAAAAACTATTTTCAATAATATTTATTTTACTAATATAATTATAGCCTGCAGGCGTACACTTCTTCAATGACTGAAATTTTAAATGCAATCATAACATAAAGAAATTATATTTCTCTTTCTTTTGAGTAAAAGTTTATTTATTCGAATATATTCAAATGTATTTTAAAAATAATTGCGGTTAAGAATCCAGTTATAATTTCTTGTTTTTGCAAAATGAATTAAAATGGGATTTGAATAAGCATTTTAATGCGTATAAAAATAGAAAAGAATTATTTCACATCAAAAATATTTTAAAATGTAATGCTCTTAATTGCATCTAACTATCAATACTTTTTTAAAGTATACTTATTATGAAAATGGGAAAGAAGTTATTTGCAAAAATAATTGAATAATCAAATATAAAATACATTCTATTTAGGAGGAAAGAAAACTAAACTAACATTTTTTAATAATGGAAACAAGAATTTTAATGTGGCAAGATACCTAATAGGGTAACAGAAATATACTAAAAAACTATAAAATTTAAAAAAACGCAGGAAAAGTTTTTATTAATACTAAATAAAAGTAATTAATTAATATATTTTCTGATAATCATAATTTATTACAATAATAAGACTTTAATTACGCAAAATATACACTATAGTAAATAATTAATATCTCTAGCTTAATTGCGATTTCCACAAAACCAAGTGAATTATATTTTTACCATAGATTTTCTCTTATAAGTGCATTTATTATAAAATATCTGTGTTAGCAAATAGGAATTTTATGAAATATGCAGTGGTTTTATAAAAATATTCATTCTTCAATTATCCAAAATGCTAAATGTGTGTGTCTATAAAAAAACAGGAAAATGAGATTAAAATGCACAAATAACGTTTCCAAAAAAGGATTTTGTCATAAAGCTAATAAATTAATATTTTTGTGAATATTAATCATTTATGTAAGCCATCATAAACATGTTAATGTGAAGTTTCTATGCAGATCTGCAAATTCCACTTTAATGTGACTCTATTTGTCTGGTGATTTAATGTTAAAAATTTAGGATAAAAAAACAAGGACAGGTCTGCATGAAAAATATTAGCTGAAACAAAAGAAGCCTAACTTCTGTAAAAATTCCACTGTTATTAATTAAATTTTTACAGCTTTACGAAAATTATTTTCAAATAATTTTCCCATAGCTGTAAAAAAATTGAATTAATAGTTGGATTTTTTAACTAATCATAGTTTACCACTAGATTGTCCAGTTACTTAATTGGATGTTTGTATTTTTATTTGATGTATATGATAATATAGTTTTTTTATTTGACGCTAAAGCTTATTAACTTATTAACAAAAGCATATTATTTAAGAAATTGAATATAAAAATAAATTTTATGTGAAAATTTTAAATGTTACATTTATAATTGCGTGCATTTTGCATAAAAGCTTTATCACTACAACTATTTTCCTAAAAAAACATCATGAATAAAGATTATATACACACACGCAAACACACACACATATATATGTGTGTGTGTGTGTGTGTGTGTGTGTGTGTGTGTGTGTGTGTGTGTGTGTGTGTGTGTGTGTGTGTGTTTTGGTGGTTGTGGGTGTCCCACGGTATAAGATGCCATCTTCTTCGCCAATTATATCGCTGAATAGATGTATCCTAAGGGCAACCGGGCATTAGAAAAAAATTTATATAGATAGATAGATAGATATAGATATATACTCATGTCCGTAAATTATGGATAATTCAGAATCACTCAGAAATTGAACGCTAAAATAAAAATTTCACATGTAGAATTATCACACACATCTTGAAGAATAATATGCAAATTACAAGAAACCACCAGATGGCACCGATAGTACGTCATAATGACAAGAGTGTAAGAGAGGGTTACATATGGAATGCTTGCAAAGAAGTAAAATTGTTTAGAAGCGATTTAAAAGCCTTTCAGTGAAAAAACCACATAGTTTTGGCACAAAGGAAGCATTTGGGTGATGTTTTACGCGTTAGAATTATTGGTCGTTTGGAATATGGACGTATACAGCTGAAAGTATCCGAGGAACTTGGAATCGCCCAGAGTGTCAACTCCAGGCTTTGGCAATGATTCCAAGATGATGGTAATGTGAGTAGACGTTACAGCACAGGTCGCTCCAAGTTACCACGCCGAACGAGGAACGGAATTTGGCAGTTACTGCCAAAAAAAACAAACGGAGCACAGCATCAGACCTGTCTCGTCAACTCTCTTCGGCTACCGGTATGTCAGTTTGAAGGCAGATCGTGTATAGATTTTAGGGCACATTGATCCATATGCTCGTAGCCCTATCAGGTGTGTTCCACTTACCGCAACACACTTTCGCCTGCGGTTAGCCTGGAGTAGAGAGCATGCATTGAGGACACCACAACAGTGATCTTGTGTGGTGTTTTCCGACGAGACCAGGTTTAGCTTCCAGTCTGATTTTTGCCGGACTTTCATATGGAGAGGGCCAGGTACCCGTTACTACCAAGAGATAACCATTGAACAACATCATTACGATGTTGCAGGACTGCTCGTTTGGAGAAGAAATATTCTGTGTTCCAGAACTAACTTTCATGTTCAGAATGTAACCATGACGGGCCATATCTATCGGGATGTCATTCTGGAGTAACATGTACGTTTGTTTCGTGGAGCCATGGGTGCAGAATTTCTGTTTATGGATTACAAAGCCCGTCCTCACCGTGCAAACATTGTGAACGAATGTCTTCAATCGTAGGATATCACCCATATGAACTGGAGAGCATACACACCGGACTTGAATCCAATAGAGCATGTGTAAAACATGCTTGACCGACGAATTGCAGCCCGTCAACCTCCTTCCACATGCCTATCGGAATTTTGAAGAGCATTGCTTGATGTTTGAGTAATGTAATATTCCCCAAAATCAGATCGATAATTTGATACTCAGCATGCATAGGCGTTGTAGTCATGCTCAGCATGCCTAAGCGTATTGCATTGACTGGAGGAGCATACTATGTATTAACCATCATACTAACCATGTTATATTGGTTTATGTAAATAGGTTCTTTTTTGAAATTTCTCCAGGGAGTGAAAGTCGCAATTATTTTTAATGATGTCAAATATATAGCATCTTTTCTGCTCTTCATATTTTGCATAATAAATAGACTTTACAAATAAGTGACATTTGTTTCGCTTCTGTCTCTTTCTTTGCCTGAACTTGCATTATACTTAATTTATGGACTTGTGGACACAAGTGTATATATATATATATATATATATATGTATGTATATATATATATATATATATATATATATATATATATATATATATATATATATATATATATATATATATATATATATATATATATATATATATATATAATATATTAAGCGTGCGCTCAACGATAGTTCAGTTGTTTGAATTCGAATTCAAAAGGCTGATCTAAGAAAGTAATACTGATCACTGAAATTCGAGCCATGTTTGCTTATGAGGTTCTAGGTTCAATCCTTGCCTCAGGGTATTAATATAGTATTAACTAGCTAATGCGCAATAACTAGTTGAATGAGTAACTTCATGACTTTCGAAATGAAAATGCAAGCTCATATTATGTAGGAGTGACGTTTAAACTAAATTCAAAGTAATTGATAACAGTCATTGCGGACATTTCAGTACATGGCTTTCATGTTCCATGAAACTCAGTTCGTCATTTTTGAGATAATTGAAACGTAAGCAAATGCTCAATTGCTTTAAAATTACAGTTATTTTTGTTTGCTTTTTAAGAAATGTTTAGTGCAATGGTTTTATGTTTAGCTATTTTCGAGAACATATGAATTTTAAAATATCTGTTACTTAATTTTAATCTCTTGAGAAAGAATTTTTAATATAAACAGCTTCAGTCGTAATATATTAAATCAGAACCTCATAACATTGCACTAGTATTGCGTACTTTTGACTGATGTGAGATGAAGAAACATTAAGATTCATTAAATAAGTTGTAAATAAAATAGTGATATATTTCTCATAATTCATATGATAAAATATATTAAAAAGCAGATATTGTGTATACATATTGTAATCAATTCATTCAATGTATAAAAGAATATTTAAATAGGAAAATAAAAACTTTTAATTGTATTTTTTCAATTTTATCTTTTTCAGATAATTTTTTTATTTTTTCACAATGTTTTTTTTTCTTTCACTTATATTTTTTTATGTTGTCACTTCTCTATTTAAAACATAAAATGATCTGAATCGAAAATTGTCTTGCAATATATTTTCTTTTATACTGAAAACATATTGTTAATTTTTTTGGTTTTTAAAGAAATAGTTTCAATTGAAGGGAACTAATTTATCGCAATTTAAATAAAAATTCCAGCTATGAAAACAAAAAAGAATTTCAAATCAAACTAATAATTATAAAGGTCTTTAAATGAGAATTCATAGATAATTTAAATTTTGTCGATTTTGATATTTCAGAAACAACTGTTTTCATAAAACTAAAAGCATTTTCAGCTCTGTTTTCAATTATTGTTTATATTGGATACAAAAATGTCTACCTTATTAATTTTTAATTATGATTTAATAAGGTAAGCTTATAAATAAATGTTTTGATTTAAGGAGAGGGTTTTGAAAAAGTGAGATAATAGTTATGCGCGAAGTAATAGCTTTCTTTTTTAAAAAATATGAATATAAACTTGGAATAAAATTGGAATCTTACAAGAAATTAAATTTGAAATCATGTTTTTGCTTTGAGATTACATGAGCTTAAGATAAACATCTTTCTTTACAAAATAAAGGAGCAATTTAAAGAAACCGATAATTAATCAAATAGCCAATCAAATGTATGCTGCTAATCTCGAACACAGAAACATTTCTCATCGGGAAATGTAGGGAAAAGTGAAATCTCAAAGACACGAGATTGTGATGCGAAGAGGCAGTACACCAAAAGAGGAGTTTAAATTAGAAATGAAACAGGATCAAAGAAGACATGGATCAAGAAACACCAAATCAATTTGTGATAAGCCTCATTCGAGCTGAGAGAGTAAATCAACGGACTCTTCCTTTGTTGAAAACTTTAGTTGGTTGTTGACAGCTTTGATGCAAAGATGGAAATTGTTTGTTTTAATCAAAGGCTGCTTTCAGAACTAGAACCAAATTAATTTTCAAGACCACCAATAGTTTCATTAAATTTAAAGTATTAACATTATTAGAAATACACTGAACTTTATTCTTAACTCTGGTAACCAAATTTTTGATTGAATAGTGTATTTTACTAAAGAAGGTTTTTCATAATCTCCATTTTCATTATCTTACTTTTTCAAAACTGTACTATATATTTTCAATATGAATTACAAATAAACTACACAAAATGAATCATTGTATACCTTTTTATTTTTTATCGTTGATATTAACTGATTAAACAAAAAGCAACATGAAGTACTTCTATAAGGAAATCCATTACTATTTTCGTACTAATATAACAATTTTTCTCTTTTTAGCATCCTTTAAATTTCAAAATGATATGAAAATATCAATGATTGAAGTTTCACGATTAAAATAATTTATATCAATTTACAGGTTATCGGAATTGTATAAAAATTGTTTTTGTCAAGTATCAATAGTCGTGTACTGGTTTTGTTTTGAAATAACTTTAAGTAAATCCAGGTGTCGTCGTGTGCCAAAAATAACTGTCGAACGACAAGTAAAGAAAACAGCAAAGCAATATGCTTATCATGAGGAATGACTGCTCAGGCATCTGAATGAATCTTTTACGCACGCACACATAATAAATGAGATATTACAATAAATATGTTAGAAGATTCTTTTATTCAATTTTTCTTACTTTTTCCTCTCTTTCTGTCTGTATTTCTGCATGCAACTCACTCCACAGCAGCCCATTGCTTTTATAATGGTATTTGAACATGGCGTAAGGGGCAGCCTGACGATGGAACACAGTAGCAAGGCTCCATTCAGTATTGCATTCCGGGAAGACTTTTTCTACACAATCTTCCATCGTAAGGGATGAAACCCGGAAAACTCTTGAGTTCTTCTCCGGCAACCTTACATGCAGGAAGCGCAGCATTTTTTTTTAAAGCAGGTGGGATCATTTCAGTTGACATGTTTTCATGAAAAATGTAAAAATCGCTGTAAATATCTGAAGAATGTGTTGAGATTTCTTATCACCTGATTTCAAACCAAAGAAACAAAGCTACCAATGATTCACTAATGACCTGTAATGATGAAAGGTGATAGAACACGAGTTTAGTTCATTGCTCAGAGATCAATTTTTATGCATGAGGTTTAATTTATATATTTTCTACAATATAAAGCGGAACCCAAACCACAAAAGCCTTTAAGTTAACATGGAGTTCAGTTTAATTAGAATTGAAATTAGTGTGTTAAAGTAGTATCTGATGCCCATGGTATGTCAGTAATGATCGTCATACCAGACACATGTCAGTTAAAAAATCGAAGTTAAGATTTGTATTGAATAGAATCTGACTGGTTATCACATACCACTTCGACATGACTCGTTAAAGGATCAGTAGGCTCTCTTGTTTTCGAGTGGTGATTTGAATAATTATTTCCAATAATTAAAATTCACATTCATTTTTTTCAACTGTAAGCAATTTCAGTGAAGATTTTTAAGTGAATCTAATATATTTCCAATTTATCGCTTTAAAACTTAAATAAAATTCAAAATACTTTATTCGATATAGCTTGTTGTTTCTTTAGGTTCTCCAATATTTTTCATCCCTTGGATATTCAATGGTACTCACTGAAAGACTGCAGGAATACAAATTCTTCTCCTTCTATTGACGCGATTGCCCTTGATGATCCCAGGCCTTCCCAAGAACAATCGTCCTTTCTTATCTTTTTTTTTTTCAATTCATCTCCAATAAGCAGCTTTTAGAATCTTAAAATCTCTTTTACGCAGTCCATCTATATCAACTTGGGCCTACCCTTTTTTCTAGTTATTAAAGATTTATGATTGAAAATTTTAAAAGTTAGTGATAAGGTGTCAATTCTGCATATATGGCCCGCAAATTTCATATGATTAATGTGAATTTGGTGATATCCATATCCTTAAATAATATGGTCAGTTCAAAATTAGGCAGACGTCTCCAAACTTCATTTTCATTCATAGAACCAAAGATTTTTTCTGGGAAATTTTCTGTCAAAGATAGCCCATCTGTTCTGCCACGGATTTTGTAAACGCCCAAGCCTCAGGTCCATAAGTGAACTCAGATCTGATAGGTACTTTATATAATGTGATTTTAATGTTTCTTCTGGTTAATTTAGATTTAATAAAGTTGCGTAACCCATGAAGGCATCGATAAGCTGTCAAATTTCGTTTTTTATCCTAATGTCCACTTGCAAAAGAAACCACTTTAAAAATATCAATGATTGTTCCATTAGCTTTGATGAATCCCTGTCTTTGCAGGTTGCATCAGCAAGAGCAAGACCAGCAACAGCGCCGACAGCGATGCCGACCGGAAGCGAGCCAGCTCCCGGGGAATCATTCCGAGGGCCAAGATCAAGACGGTCAAAATGACTCTCGTGATTGTCTTCGGTGAGTAGAAGCTACCTCTGAAATTATCATATTTGAAGATCTTTCTCTCGGTTGAAAAATATTGCAATACTTATAAGGATTCAAATGGAAATCGAATCAGAAATTCAGCTGCAATTTTTATCCTTTTAAATTATCCAACAAACTAATTAATTGGATTATTACATAAGAGTTAATTAATGAAAATATTTCGCGCGTTTAACAGAAAATTTGTGTATAAGTAGAACGTCGAATATCTTACAGGTCTACACAATTTTTATAAGACAAGAAACATTTTAACTAACAAATTTCGCTTAAATACTTCTACTACTGAATAATTTGTGCTTTTGAATATTTAAAATTATTTTTTTAAATACCTAGAAGGGATCGCGTGATATATCATTAGAATTGCCCCATAGTTTTCAAACACTGATGAATGTTAACAACTAGAGTATAAATCTACATACATTTCTAAAAAAATGTTAAAGGAGTAAAACATCTAATTTTTACAAGGCAACAAAATGCAGAAAATATCGTGCATAAATTCTCGCTCAAAACATCAAAATCCATAAAAGATATAATAATATAAATCTTAACTTTTCGCAGAGAAACTTTATCTCATTTATGAAATTCAACTATTCAGATTTTGCTTTCACCAAAAAGGAATTGTAAATGTCATGGTACAACGTGATTGATGGTAACTTATGATTTAACGTATGGTCGAGGGATTTTAATTTCGATAAACACAAAAAGCAATTATGTGCAGTGTTATAATGAAAGATGGTGGAATCAGCTTTATAGAAAAAAAGAGAACAAAATAAGCAGTTCATGAAAGTTCTTTTTTTGAAGAAGTTCAAAAAAGAGAACGAAAACAGAAGTTTCAAAAAAGAAGTTCAAGAAATTCGTTTTTTGAATTTGAAAACACAAACAGCAATTCTAGGCGCCGTTAGAATAACAAAGTTGTGGAATCGACTCTGAGAAATCGAAACTAAAAAGCTTGGACCACATTTACAGCGCTTATTTCTTGTGAGTTTTGGTAAACACAAAGAATAATTCTGTGTACACTGATAAACAATTAACTAATTAATTCTTAGAAACAGGAAATCTAAGATGTTAACCAAAACAAGTTTGTCAATTTGAACCACAACAAATGATGGCAGATATACCCTATTAAAGCTCTGATGGACAGAAAAGGCAGTGTCATTTACTATCGAAAATTGTTTCTTTTGGTACAATAGAGTAAAGATTACAATTCAACAGTTTTTAAATAGATTATTTTCTCAGCTCTGTATTTCAGGTGTGTGTATTTTGTCGAGTTCAAGATATCGTGCGGATTAAAATAAATGTGCTGCAAGTATCTAGATTAAATGTAAAGTGATTAGAGTCAGGCACAGTTTACGACTTGGAGTGTTACACTTCATGTGCTTTGTTATGTTGGAGAAAAATTCACTCGAGTTAGAGTACAAGATTCACTACAGAATTACATCACTGACGAAATAAATTGATGGTATGAGCTAGAATCATCATGAATGAGTGAGTAGAATTGCGTTTTATATGTAATGGTAATTTTATTATTAAGTAATAAGTGCATTTATGCAAATGAAATGCTAATGTCTCACATCGTACCTTAAACTGTGTTCATTCTTTCCTTTTTCCCTTCTAATGCCAAGTGAACTCTTGTTTCAGCAACAAGATGGTATATGGAATAGCCATTATGTTTAGCTCGGATGGGTAGTTTGTTGTTTTAATTATTTTAAGTCATAAAATATCTTTTAATAGCAAATTTTGATCAGAAAGAAATCAAACCTCTTCTTATTTAAATGAAATAGGATCTTTCCTGATTAGTATTTCTTGCTTTCTATTTTCAATTCAAATATGAAACTATTACTACATGAAAATCATTATTTTTATATTCAGCTACTCAAATATCCATACTTGTATTCTTCGCTTAAACCGCTATTTCAGTATTTATTTGTTTTTCTTACTCGTTAATGTTAGAATTGCGTTTCTGGGGTTGCAATTTTTATCCTGAAATAAAACTGGAATAAACAAGCACAAAGACGAGATTGAAGAAATTCGAGAAATATTTTATATATAGTTCTAAAAAGAAATATTTAAATCACATATATGCGCGCTATATTCCAGAAAGAGGAAGAAGCCTAAATTTTGTTGACTTTCGAGGATTGTTTATTTATATATTTTCCTCATATTTGCCAGTGTTTGTGGCTTTGGATCTGTAGACAGAGGAGAATTCCTTCCTCTATTTTGAAGCGAATGCTTTGCAAAAAACGAACGAAAAAATATCTTCCCTTTTCATAAAGAAGATCTCTCATCAAATACGGGGTAAAAATGGTTAGATAACTTTCGAACGGGACTCTTGGGACTGGATAAAAACGGGAACTTCAAATGGCGTTTCCGCTCTTTACTTCCGCTGAAATTTGCTCAGCAGCTCCTGCTTATCTCATAGAATGGCATTAAAAGCTGCTTTTGCCCATGGAAGGAAATTTTTTCGGCCTTCCTCTATCCATGCCATCATATCCTTTTTATCCGAAAATTCCAGTTTTATGCAAATATTCAGTACAGCTGCAAATAGCAGAATATAGTTTCAAGAAAAATTTCCATAGTAATTTGCTGATAAAATAGAAAAAGCGAGTAAGCAATCATACGGTAAGGGATTAATGCTTTTTATAGGTACATTTTTAAGAAATCCTGATTTTATTTTTACATTTATTGAGATATCTATTTGATCTTTTACTTTTAACCTAAATTTTCACTGCTTTTCGTTGAACATAGTCTCAGTTATAATTTAGCAAGAAGCTTTTTTAATTTGTACACATTTAATAATTTTTTTCTATTACTTCGATATTAAAAAGTTTAGATTAATTTGATACTTTTATTTTTCTAATTTGTTCATAATTGTAGCTCCATGAAGGGTATCTTTTCAAATTGGCCAAATACCTTTGATTCATTCATCAACAATTGAAACAGCATTAAAATCAGGCATACTGCAAATTTGATCACAGAAGATTCATAGTTATTAATTTACTCAGTTGCTTAAGAACTTTACAAAATTAGTTTGAATTAAATCTTGTTTTGTTTTTTTAATTTATAATATAGGTATATTTTCCCATGAAAGTACAAAATAAATTGAGAAAATATTTTCATATTAAATACGTATAAATCTATCTTAACTGACAAAAAATCAAAATATTCTGAGCTATAGATCAAATCCGAACTTTTTCTTAAAGTTTAGTATTTTTCTTTCCTAAAAAACATGGTGTATCTGATATCCATAATATTCTAAAAAAGACCCTATTTATTATTTCCAAAGTCTTTTTAGATTTTCGGGTTAAAACTTTAAGGAGGATTACGTCAACTGTGACAAAATTCACTTTCAAACAAGAAAAATATAAAACTTTCTGCAGATAAACAAGGATTTGTTGTTATAAATTGTCTCCTCGAGAAGAAAACCAATGATGAGTCTGAGAAAAACCACTTGGCATTTTTTCTTATTTGATGGTGAAATAAAATAGTCACCATTTAACAGTCTTACTCAGGAATAGAGTTTTATTTTTCAAGGGACATTTCTCTCTGACAAAAAGAAACTTCCTCATATAAAAGTTAATTGATTTTACTTAGCTTCAGATTTTAAGAGCTTCTCCTTATCAGTGAACTTTTTCTATTGTTAATTAAATATGATTTATTTTTATTTAAAAATTATCTGTCAAATTATTTGAATATTTTTATTGTCTTTGCATGTAAAATAAAATTACCGAAATGAATTCAAATTTCATTTCATAAATCAAGATTTTATATACAATATTCATTTTAATGAGATATTAGAATTAACCTTTATCTAAATATTTTAAATTATGCTTTGGTTTGACTCCTACTTACACATATTCGTAAAAAAAGATTATAAAAAAAATTTGTTACGGAATAACATCTGCTCGTTTTAGTTTATATGAACATAGATACGCAAAATTAGAATTATTATTATTACTATTGAAATAATGTATCATGATGTGTAAATTGTATATAAAAAGTTTATGATTAATAAGCTATAAAAACAAATTAAATTCAAATTGTATTAGATCAAGAGATAACTACCAATGTAACTAGGTGAAACCTATGTTTGTATTTATCCATTATAACTGAAAGGAACAACGAAGTTATTACTTTCACTAAAAATATAAAGCTTCTATTAATCTTCTGAAAGCTGTTTGGTATTTGTTTTATTAAACTAATATTATTAATTTGTTAAATGAAGAGTCAAAAAGAGGACATAGATGTCATTTGAGGCTTTATGAATTTAATTAAATCAAAACTAAGACAATAGTTGAAAAAGTATAATCTCTGTTCGATAAGAAATTGAATTGATAGAAATCTTTTGCCAAATACTGTTCTGGTGATACGACTTTAAAGAACAAACCAAGGAAATAACCTTCAATTTACTATATCAACATTTTATTTTGGTCAATATTGAACTAAAATTCATATCACTTAACAAGAGCCATATAGCAGAAAGGTTGAAGATACCATAATCAATTAATTTCTGCCATCCAGAAAAATTAGGGATATAGAAATATGGTTATCTCACTATCTCAATAAACCAGTTACACTAATAAAAAAATCGCATGTCAGTCGCCAAAAGTTTGCCATCATAAGTAAAAATTAATATTCTCTGACAAGATTATAACAGTTAATGTAAAATGACAGTATTGTTCATAAGAGACCATGGCTTGATAAAGATCAGTCATTACTACTAGATCAGAAAGCAAATACCTATGGTAAAAAAATTCTCATGAAGTGTGAAGGAAGAAATAATTTTGGGCATTTCTGGATGCAGTGTCTTAAAATGCGTATTCGGCGTATGGAATGATATCTGGGGCAAAAAAATAAAATTCTGAATTATACTAAATGCTGAAAAAATCAGATGTCCATTGCTCTAAAATGAGTTATCTCAATTGAGTTGGGTATGTTATACGTATGAATGATTATTTCATGAATATGAATGATGGTAGTCGAAACATTTTCTCATCAAGTAATGTAAAGAATAAAGGGTGACATAAACTTCGAAGGATAAATGTGGTGGAAGAAAGATTGTTTAGTCATCAAGATCAAAAACTGGAGGATTTTGGCTACTGTGGAGCTGGTGGAAAACCTTCAATTCGAAAAGCCTTGGTCTGTTGCCTCGCGATAAATAATGAAGAGAAAAAATGATTTTATTGTGGTTGGATTGTTGAGGTATAATTCATCACGTGTTTCTTAAATCAAATTCAACAATAACAAAGAATACATGCTTTCAACAATTACAAAGAGTAAAGGATCCTTATAGCATTCGTCTATCGCAATAACACCATACTCACGAAAAAATACGAGTACGTTACCATTTATGAGATTCAAAAAACAATTTTGAGATTGGATGGTCAGTTTTACTACTCCCACTTCACTTGGGCCATGATAACCTGGTTAGTGAAGGCGTCATTATCAGTATCGGAAGACAGTGAGTACAAGTTCTTAACTGAAAACCCATCGTGTTCACTGTAGGAGACCAGGGCATCTTAAAGTAGGTTGTGGTCGCAACATCTTCTATTTGAAGGTTGATGGATTGGAAAGTCTTCTACTTGTTCCTTGCTTCTGAGTTACGAAGACTTGCATCTGATTGGTAGAGCTTACCTCTGGGTTAATTATAATCAAGTACGCTTGTGCACTAATCCACCACACTTCCCGGTCCATATCACAAAAGTCATTCACATTTGATGATTGTAAACTGTTGAATGGCAAAACCTTCATTTCTGAAAAGAGCAAATCGGGTTGCCAGAAATTTACTTTCATTTAAACTACCATTTTATCAAGATAAAATTGATAATCTGTCAAAAATAGGGACATAAATAAAGTCATGCATAATAATGGTGAATACATAAGAAACTAATGTAACATTGATAAACGAAAACAAAGTAAAAGCCTATTAGTTTATCACGAGTATCGTTTGTAGAGCCGGACTTTTTAAAGTGAATTCCAAATCACTACAAACATCTATACTCAAGGTAAGATTCGAATTTACAATTGTTGAATTGAAGGCCAGACCCCTAATCACTTGGTTGCCAACTCAGCAAATATATTCTTGATAAAAAGAGGAAATTTTATTTATGACTCAGCCTAATATACATTTTAATGATTACAAAGAATAATATTATTTTTATGCAGTACCAAACTAGATCGATGCATTAATAAGAATTGTTTTCTTACATTATTTAATAACAGTAAAATAATTTGAAATGTATTTATGTTCTCATAATGTTTCTATGAATCAAGTTTTTATTTTTGTAAATATATAACTATAGATTTTTTGTTATTCATCAAATGATGATTAGATAATTTTTTTCTGAAAGCATTTCATGTATTTAAAAATAATTAAGATACGTTTATGATATCATTAGTAAAAAAATCTAGGAACAGAATTTGTTTCCTTAATATTTTTGAACATTTGTGATATTATCAAACTGAATATCTGAAATGTAAAGCGAAAAAACTTATGTTTTAATAACACATGAAAACCTGGATTGGTTTTTTCCTCTTAAATATGATGAGAACAGATTGTGAATACTGGTAAATATTTATAAATGTTGGAGATTTTTATATTATTAATGAAATAAAACAAAAGCATCTGGGAATAAAATTTGTATTTTAACAATTTTAGAGATTTATGCGAGAACTTCCAAACATATAACAAGGTATATATAATCTCTGAGTAGCATTTATATTACAATAAATTTGTGTCCACAATTAATACAATCAGTGGATTTTATTTGTCAGCACAACTCTCACCCTTTTAAGAACTTACAAATTACACAAATATTTCTAGAAGTATTTCCAAGAAATACGTTTAAATTAGTAGTATTTTACATGTCGATTGCATTCCATTTATTTCTGCCTGACCTTGTCTATAGGGTCACATCATGGCCTAGTAACAGGACCAAGCACTTCGAAGGACAAAACTTCAAATTCGATTCAAGTAGGTACTTAAACAAATGGAAATATGTTTGCTTCTGCTTTTTTGTCGCAGTAAGTGCTTGAAAGTTTTCCGAGTTAATTTCATTATGACACAGGAATTGGGCTCATTGTCTATGAAATATTCTCTTTGAAAACAAAGATACTGGTTGGTTAGTTTGTCGCTCAACGTTTACTTTTTTCACATGATCCATAAGACGAGGAACTATGTTTCAAAGTGGACTCTGAACCACTACAAACATTCAAACTCAAGGTGGGATTCGAACCCACGAACTATTGAACCGAAATCAAAGGTTCGAACTATTCGGCTACCAGCTCGGCAACAAAGATGCGGGGGATGTTCAATTGTCTCACAACAGATTTTGGTTGTTAAGCTGCCGGTTACATCATGACAGACAACGCCTATAATATTCTCATTAATAGATACAATCTATTATCATTGGATTTTATTTATTGTTAGATATAAATTCTGTCAAGATGTCTGGGATTTGGTCACTTATTTCTACTATTAGTAGGAATAGTTTCTATACTAAAATGTAATCTGAATTATTTTCGTAAAAACAAAGCAAAATATTCGTTTGCATGTTAGTCGAAACGTAATCGAAAAAATAATTTTTAGGGCAAATTAACTGAATTTGTGATTTTATATTCAAAGGTCATAATTGAATATAAGTCTCTCTTAGATGTAACAAAATTGACAAGCCAAATTCCCTTGGTGAGGAACACCTGCCGTAGGTATGAGTGTTGCCCCTAATACCTGCAGCAGGTGTTCCTCGGTGAGAGATATGACTCAGATCAGGCGCATTTAATTAAGCCTACGTCATTTGCCCTAATGACATCAAAGGGCAGCCAGTCTCATTTAAGGTAGTTAATGAGCCCCATCCAGTCCTTTCGTGGATTGAGGAACAGGCAGACCTCTCTGCATTTCTATCACAGCGTTGAAGCTTGTTGAATAAATAAATACGAAATATCTTCATTACTAAAGTATATCGATTTTAGATTAAATTTTGCCTTAAATTTAATTTTAGGTTAATATTTTTAAGCGAGCTGACCGATGGCTGAGTGGTTAGCATTCTTGACTCCTGAGCTGTGGGTCCCGGGTTTGAATCCCGGTTCCTGTATGGATGTTACTTTCTTTCTCTGTTCGCTCTGTGTTTCTTTGTCCTTTCTTCTGTGATGATGTATGCATGTGGCCCACCCTATAATCGGGTTTGTGGTGGTATGGCGCGGGTAACGCTACTCGCCTCCGTGACATGGTTCACAGGTGCCCGCTGGGTAACGACAAATGAGTAGCAGTTTCTGGCCTTGCTGTGGCTTTAGGTGTGCCCGCTGATGGAAAAGATACTTTTAAGCGAAATTGTCGGTAAAATTGTAAGTTTAAGTAAGCATAAAGCTGTTTAGGTATTCAAGAGTCAAAGGTATGTAAATACTAACTGCAACTTTTAAAGTTAATTTTCAACATAATATCTCCGAGGTACAACTTTTAACTATATTTATTTTACAAAGAAATGCTAAAATTAAAAATATCTATGCCCCTGAAAATTGAGCTCTATCCGTGTGTGCTCAAAGTATAATTCAAAAGTATTGCTCATCCAACGGCAGATGAATGGGAAAGGAGATAGCAAACACATGTTAGTACACTAAAACGAAGGCCTGTAAATAAATTCAGCGGTTTTATTCGATTTCATTCCAAGATCTATGATGATTAAATGCTTCACCTGAAGAGAAAATTTTCCTCAATCAATGCATGTTCTTTACTATTACAGCTTATTAGCTTATTTCCTCCAACAACAAATATAAGCTGCTGATTCGCATTTTAGCTGCAGGAGATAATGCTTCTATCGATTATATATGCGATTATATATATATATATATATATATATATATATATATATATATATATATATATATGCGATTATATATATATATATGTGCGATTATATATATGCGATTATATAATAGTATTTATATAATCGTGATCAAAATATTGGAATTTCCTTGTTATCTTTCAATTTGTAAATATTTTCTTATAAGTAGAACACTCAAATCCAACTTTAATTGAGTAAAATCTTCAAAATCAACATAAAAATAGCATGTAATAAAAGAACTGCAACTTTTTAGATCCTTTTATGTACCTAATATTTCTTCGAGTTAACTTCAAAATATTTTTGCTTGCAGAATCTAGTTTATTTTGAATGAAAAAACTAGATTCTGATAAAAAAAATAATGATAATAAAAAATATAAAAGAAACTACTGGGGTTTATATAACTCTTTCACTATTGCCAACAGTTTTTAACTTTGACACAAAATGTCTTTCGTTTGTAAACTCTTTTTGTTGTGTTACCTTAGAACATTTTTTCTTTTTTTTGTCAATTGACGTCTGATTATTTCTGAATTCACCATTGTCGATTTGGAACCAAGCTGTTTGACTCGAATGGAAAGTTGTATTGTCTTGCTCATATTTTCAGGTACAAAATCCAGTATTTAGTAAATGAAAACTTGCTATTATATATTTAATATGTTAACGATTGAATTTTATTCGAAATTAAAGTAACTGAATTCACGAAATAAAGTCTTCTGCTTTTTAACTGAGTCTTCTATCTTCCTGTATGTTTCAAAATAGTATGGCAACTCATGCCAGTTGAATAAAAATTTTACCGTTTTTCATCATTAATTAACTTTTTATCATTTCCCAATCTTCATAAAAAGTTCCAAAAAATTGCATGATGAGAGAACGTTGAGGAATTACCGCAAGCTTATTAATTTTCTGTATTTTCATATGTTATCAAAAATACTACTAGTCACATGAGATTTTGATTTAGGCTGAAATACTAACTTCAAATATGTATAAAGTGTCGGACAAAATTGTGGACACTTTTGAAATATATATTTTTTTTCAATTTTGTGAATATGGAATACATATGTTAATTTTGTTACATACAAATGTTTATTCTTCAAATGAAAGGAAATTTAAAGTAGAATTGAGTTAAAAATACAGAATTGAAATATATATTATTACAAAAAATTACGTTTCTTTTAATCTGAAAAATAAATACAATTTGTCTAACTTTAATGAATATTTTTCCCGCGTCTTTTTTATAATTTCCCAGATTCTGAGATTGAAGCTAGAGGCGATTCTAAATAGATTCTCATTGAAAGTAATGCAGCAATCAAATTATGTTTTAACATAACATTTATAATTTTAAGAATTCATAAAACGACATTTAAAAAAAGGAATTTTGCGTGTAGTCTAAATATAAGAATACTTTCATGTGTTATTCGATATGTAATGCATACTCTATGGGTTAAATAAGTCTTATGAATATAATTTTAATGTTCAAAAACTTCTACTCTTATTAATTCCCTAATTGGAAATCTATAGCTTAATGAAAAGTCCTACTTATTTTTCACCTAAGGACTTATTATATCTTTAAACGCTGATAAATGTTATCACATCTAGTTTGCCACAAAAATGAAACTTTACGAATAAAATAACAGCAATAGTTTCCAAAACACTTTCAGAATTAGTGCCATTATTCCGGGGGCAATTTTGTCCTGAAACGTTCTCATTAAACTTAATGTTTCCACTGGATTTCTTACATTATCTCGCTACAGCGTGCCCTCAAGTTATCCACAGACACCTCTGCACGTGACGCCTTAAATCTGATTCATTTACCGACACCAAATGGGACGCTTTGCGCAGACAACTCCGTCATAAAAGGATAAGAACAATTTATATCGTGTGATTTAAAATTGATCCACATTATTCGAATAGCTTATACTTTATAAATTATGTTTCACAAGAACAGAGTAAGAAAATATAAAGGCTACTAACATAAATTTTTAACATAAAATATTGCTCTTATGAGGAATCAAAAAGAAATACTAAAAAGTACATGTAATAAAATGCTGTAATTTTTAATCAATTAAACATGCTCGTAAACTACAAATCGATTCGAAAAAAGCAAAAATAAGAAAAAATATAAAGAAAAAATTAAAAATTTAAATCTTCCCCTTGCTGACTTAAATTAACCGTGTGATTTGTCTGGTCTTTTCCTTTTTTCTTTTTCTTTTGCTCTATTATCAATGCGTTCAATTTTGGAAGCAATATCGCTATAGATTTGAAAACTAATTATATAGAGCAATGGGTAATTTTCATGATTTTGAAAACGTTTATAAACGAGAAAATTTATAATTAAAAAAATGCTTCTTTATTAATGGTAAAAATCGTGAATGGATTTTTTCTCATTGCCGGCGACACTCAAACATTTGATGGTGAACTTCGCCTTGTTTGCTGCCAATCGAAAAATGCGATTTGAAGGCAGGCAGAAAATTCATCAACAAGTCGGATTTACGAAGCCATCGCAATATGATGTGATGTAAATGAAACGTTATCTGACGTCTTGGACATTTTAATCCAATAAGAATTGTAATAAGTTTCGTGATCATGATCTCAACTAGAACGATAGAAACAACCACCTTATGGTTAAAAACTAAAAATAAAATGTGTTTTTATTATTATAACACTTGAAATAAATGATTGTATGTCAGTGAATATGCAGACTGGTGTAGACTAGATAGATGAGTCCGCGTGCTTTCAGGATCTTTTATAGTTTATATTGAAAACCTGTTGTACAGAGTAAAATATAGATAACATTTAAAGTAATAAGAGTCAAAATATTTTTAGTCAGATGATACGACCAAGGTTTTAACCATCATAAAAACTAACGACTGGAAGTCTGAAACCAGGCGCAGGAAAGTTTTGAATGATATATTTTTCAAGGATCAGAAGACACCTTGGATGTAACGCTATGAAAAAAAAGAATCAAATTATATTAAGTCACTATTTTTATTATTTTAAAGTTAACACAAAGAATAAATTATTAATTTCTAAATGCAGAAGTATACTTGAGCTTCGCTGTGGCCTACTAGTAGGACAACCCTTTTCAGAACGAATAGTTCTGGGTTTAAACCCAGGTTATGTTGAACAACGGGAGATATTTATTGCACTTCTGTATTCTGCTTGTACATCTGTCATGGTGGTAGCTTGGGAGTTTTCCATGATTCCTCCTTTGTGACACGTGAATATGTCCCACTATCAATATGAAGTACTACCGGAAGATAATTTGCGCGGAAGCATTAGAATGACTTTCAATAGTTTTAATCTGTCAGACAGCCCACAAAGCAGTGCAAAAGCACAGGGTTACTGGGTGCCCACCGTGTCCTAGAGGTGCTCTTCACAGCAAAAGTCCTGAGTTCAATCTCAGTGTTGAATAATGGGAGCAGTATATTGCCTCGGGAGCTGTATACAGTTTTCTGCCTTAGTCAGAGAGAGTGCTGGAACATTTCTTGGTTTCTTCTTTTATGACAAATGAATGCAGCCTGTGGTCCATGAAAAGAGCTCTCAGAAGGAAATTTACGCGATGCACATTAAAACGGTTTTATAACAAGTTATAGATGATTATATTATCCCCAACACATGATGTAGAAGCACAAGCATACAGGACTTTTCAAACTTACGTCTTGTCTTCTAGCAGACCTAACATAATCTTCAGAAGATCTTTGCATGTACATTGCACCACGCTGAGGGATTCGTGTTGATTGACAGTTTATAAAGCAATCTCTTAAAACTCACAAGACTTTAATTTGCAGGTTTTTCTACAAGATTAAAGGAAATTCCAAATGTAGAAGTCAAAAATGCACACCTTCAATTCAGCTACTGTAACAGGAAGCAACTTCCGAACACAGAAGTCTCTATCACTTCCGAAGGACAACAGCTTCTATGCTGTAGACTAGCATTCAAGACTGATCGCGGCTTCACTAACTAATAATTCTATGTCGGAAGGAGGCATTTATACATGACTTGGCTGGAAAATTTAAGAGCTTCACCAAAGTTTCTGAAAGGTCCTAGGTTATCTTATTTAGTATTCGTTTTAGAGCTTCGGCAATGTGAAATTTTCCAAAAAGATTTATTTTTTGTCAAGTGGTCCCCCAGTCACTAAGAATTTCACCAATTCACTAGAAATGCCGTTTTTAACGCGAAATACCTCTAAATGGTGCTATGTTTGCCCAAAATATGAGTGATTCAGATATTTCTAAGGTATTGTAAGACAAATACAAATAATTTTTAGAAATCTGTAACAATACATTTGGCATAATTCATGTTTCTGCATAAAATAAAAACGTAATATAGTTGTTTCGTTCTTCAACTGTGATTGGAATTCAGCATCTGTTCTAGATGGCTAATAACACTCGGTAATTCATACCATTCTCATGATTTTAATATATGTGCTTCTACAGGGTAAGATCAATAATCTAGACAAAATTTCGCAAATAGTAACACACTTCATTTATTTCTCGCGATATGCAAGAACTTTTTCTGGTACGAGTGTGAGCAAACTGTGTAGCCTCTCTTTGGTATAATCTTCTCTGCCCATCATTATGATACATTTTGTGTTCCTTTGATTTAAAATTATTTTTATCCTTTCCGAAATAGTTATTTTCTTTTTCCGTTAAATAATACTTCTCATTATCTCTTATAGATACATACATAGCGGTGCAGGGGAGCCGCGGACTGTATCTTTAGGTTAATGGGTCTTAGGATACTCGCCTATCACCATGGGCCTCGTCATCTTGAACTACGTTCAGGTGTCGAGAACACACCTGATCGGGCACCCTTCTCTCCGCATCCACGCCACACCAGCGGAAGGGCAGATGAACATGGACACGTCCTCGGCCCAAGGGGCTTCAACAGCTCAATGAGAGGGAATGAGGTCACCCTCCCAATCACTGCCCGCTGCAAAGGATGCTTCACTCACTGTTGATCTTAACGGGAAGCGGCGTGAAGCTACTCAGCCTCTGGAGCCCACCTCTTATAGATAAAAGAACAATACACAAAAAACATGATCAATTCTTTTCTTATCAGACTGAAAACACTACACTTTAAACGTGTTAATCTTAAAAGTTAATCATAAATTATTATAGGCAGATAACTTTCTGCATGCGTGATGTTTGAGCTCCAGTTTAGGTCAGCAAACCGAAGCATCACTTGCTGCGGCCGTGAGTGAAAGGGTGACCACATTCACCCTCACGGGATTTTTGGAGCTGCGTGGATTGGGGATGTGTCCACATTCATATGTGACGTCCAAAATAATTCCACTGGTGTGGCGTGGATGTGGAGAGGAGGGTGTCAGCTCAGGTGTGACTTCAAAACTACTAGGTATTTCATGATGGGTGAGTATTCCAAACATGTTAACCTTAAGGTGTAGTCCGAGGTTCGCTATGTTTGCATGCGTGATTTCTATGTGGGAGTCTTGGAGTTTTCCGTCCAATGTGATACTAGAATAGGTGCCTCTCTCATCTGAATATCTTTTCGAGAAGTAACTTGTGTGACCAAAAATTATGTTAAGCTATCCATAATGTAACATCAAAGTAATCCTAACTGAAATCTAATTTCAGCTTTAGCTCTTATTATCAGAAAACCCTTTTCTTTTGATAGGTTTTTTTTTAATTTATTGGAATATAAAACAAACATATTCACCATCATTACTGAGTTTTTATTATTAGATCCACAAAATCAAAAGCGAACATAATCTTCACAGCAATGGGCTGGAAATAACTTTCAAAAATACTTATAACATTCCTTATGTGAAATTCTTTATCCATACTGAAAGATTTTATAATTTTCGTTCAAAGAATTAAAATAGATTTATATGAACTAGATAAAATAGTTTCTCCTGAAAAAGCATTATACACTGCTGGACAGTTGCTAAGGACGGATCACAAATTACAATGTAACATAGCGAGACATGAGGCCTAGTAGGATAACATTTAGTTGCCACACTGTTCAGACATTAGAATCAATAATATTTATTGTTCTGGAAAGTACAAAAGCTGTGAAACATATGAAAGAAAAAAAATGTTCATTTGATGCTGCATACGGAAAAATGGAACAATGCATCTAAAAGTCAGCAGGCACCTTGAAGAAAGGTATCAGTACGGGATATATCCACCGTGGAATGTGATGCAACATTCCAAACATCGTATCATATTTTGCACAGCATTATCCAGCAGCTGTTGAGGCAATTTATCCCATTCCTCTGGGAGTGCACGGATGAGGGTGTTCTTGTTTGTCGGAGGATAATTTCGACCAGCAACTTGCCTCCCCAAAGCATCCCACACATTTTCATTGCGGTTTAAATCTGGAGAACGTGATGGCCATACGAGGCGTTGAATACTCTCGCTGTCTAGACAATCCTGAACAGCGAGTGTTTGATGACATGTTGCGCGATGTCGTCCATAAAAACAAATTTATCACCGACAGCACCACGGAAAAGACGAACATGAGGAAGTAGAACTTCATCAATGTATCGTTGGCCCGTCATAGTCCCATTCGCAACCACATGTAGGGGCGTGCGGATATTGATCATGATGATGGCCTACACCATGACACTGCATGTCGGATATCGGTCCCTTTCCTGGATATTTTCTGGACGATAAGCTAGTACCACTCTCGCGCCAGATCCGTTGGCGTCTACAATCCGATGACAGACTGAACCTACTCTCATATGAGAATAGTACGCATGCCTAGTCCTGTTCAGCCCAATTGCGATGCTCAAGACACCATTGCAAATGGGCAGTACGGTGCTGTCTGGTCAATGGGACACACACAACAGGTCTGCGGGCATATAGTCCTCCTCCCCTCAAACGTCTAGCAACAGTATTTTCAGGAGATCTGCTTTCCTGAGGCAGCAAGAAACTGATTTGCCACCTGTTGAGCTGTGGTGCGCCTGTTCCTTTTTGCTGATAGGACGATATATCTGTCTTCTGCAGGCGTCATACTTCTAACACGACCTCCCCCGTGCCGTCTACTACACATTCCAGTAGTTTTAAATGACTTCCACAGCCGTGAAACAACACTGTGAGCTTTGTCGAACTCCCTGGCAGCATCTGCTATTTTTCGCCCTTCTTCGATCTTTCCAATAATTCGGCCACGCACAAAATCATCTAAGTGATGTCGGGAAGACATGCCAAAAGTTTCAAGTTCGTCTATTAAATCTTTCCTGTAAAACTTTGACTTGAAACAACAACTTTCCACACGCGTCAAAACCTTTAAAGCTCTTATGAACGCTATCACGTGATGAACAGATGTGGAAAAATTTGCATACGCATACTCTTCTTACTAAATCCCGCACTTATTCTAATTTTCCACATTTTGCTTCCATTCATTTTGTGGTTGTTATGGATGATAGTGTTATCCGTCCTTAGCAACTACCCAGCAGTGTATTTTCGTATTCTGTTTTATGCAGCTGGACCGTAGTTAGCACTTCAATACTGAAACAAAAGTAAATTCTGATCTTTGCTACTTTTTGTATCAAGCTTATAACAGAATATAAGTTCTAATGCATTCAAAAATATAATTTGTGTTTCATAATCCCTATATACTTATTATTTTAAACAATTTCATTCGAAAACTAATTTTCCATTTCTTATTCTTGTCCTTAATTAGTAATGAGAAGTTTAAGCTATTTAAATATTACAAAATCCTTCCTCCCCAAGTTCTTAACTACTTTATAGTTCTACGTCTAAAAGGATAAAATTAGATGTAAAATATCACTTCAAAAGCTATCTTTTTAGCTAAAATATGAAGCAAATTATTTTTAGGTAAATGAAACTGTAACTGAGTTAAAACTTTTGGGTTGTCAAACGGAATTATCTCATCTTTCCTTTTCTAAAGCTTATATAATATCTTCTTAATCTGGCGTATTATCGCCAAATTCGAAACTAATTACAGTCAATCTCAGAATGGAGTACAGCAGAGACATATAGCTTAAACTAATTAATTGGCACCGAGTCAAAAGTTCTGAATGTAAAAGGCACTTATTTTTGAGCCCCTAATAATCATTCATATGAAATTAAAAGCTCGTATATATCTAGCGAAGCTTTTTAAATAGCTTCTCTTTGCGTTACTCAAATATTTCCTGTAGTTCGTTTTGTACTTGATCCTTCGGATTTACTTATCCCACTAGTCTATTGAAATGTAAAAAAATGTAAAAAATAAATACTTAAACACTTAATACACTTAAAATACTTAATACACTTATACTTAATACACTTAAAATGTAAAACTTTATTCCTTAAAAATATTAGGATTTATTGAGGTAAATAAACCTTATCCACACACACACATAAAACTTTATTTATAGTTTAATTTAAATTTTATCCAAATTTATATTAATATTAATCAAAATCAAAAGTAAATTAAAATTATTCTTAATTTTTATTGATAAGAAAAATGTTTTTGTTTTGTAATCAATTATCAGAAATTAATTGATTGAAAGATTTATGGAATGTTTTTCCAGATTAATAACTTTTTTATTTCTCAGTTTCTTTGAATGGGATAGAAATCTGAGAAATGAGTTTCTCTCTCTCTCTCTCTCATCTAATCGGACAACATATGTGTGTGTCTCCTTTTAAATGAAGCACAATATTGAATGGTATATATATATATATATATATATATATATATATATATATATATATATATATATATATATATATATATATATATATATATATATATATATATATATATTTGGGGTTGAGAGCATATCTTTGAATGAACTTATACGATTTTTCGTATTCAATTCTATCCGAATAATTCTGTTTGGTGTGAGTAAATGTAAGTTTCAGGAAAATATATTCGACTAATATCTCATTAATTTAAAAGTTTCCATTTTAAATTTACTTTATATTTCGTTTTACACTTTACTTTCATAAAGTTTTTCAATTTAAACTTTTACTGTGTGGGGTGCTCTATTATTTTCTGTTGTGTTTTGGTAGCATTTACCATTCTCTTAAATTATCCTTGAATACATATTTTGTTTGATTATTTAATTTTATCTGTTTCCTCCTCATTTTGTTTCTATTTATTTTCTAATCTGCAGAATGAGAAATAGAACATTCTAAGATTTTCAACAGTTTTATATCCTGAAAAACACATTCCATTTATTGAAAAATAAATATCCCCTATTTCAAATATTATATTGAAATAATCTATTGAAAAATGTAATAATTTTTTTATTTAATCTCTATTAATTTGTAAACAATTTAAAAATAGAGATGCGTTATATTTTGACTTCTAAATAAAAATTATATAAAATACATATTTAAAATAACGATCAATAGATAATTAACGCATCTCAGTCATTAAAAAATTATATAAATTATTTAAAATTATATACAGAATTTTATAAAAGTTCATAAAATGTGATAAACATTTAACAAAACGCTCTCCGTAATTCAAGTACAAATACCTGATACTAACTTATTGATCGTAAACATTTTCAAACACCAATCAAGTGAAGGACATTAAAATAACATAAGAAGGCACCATTATCAACCTCAACTGAATTAAACAATGTCATTCAAGAACTGTTATGATGTATATCAATCAGCAACAAATCTTTTTAATAGGATTTCAAGATTTTAATTTCATTCGCGACTTTTCCATTCTATTTTATCTATCATCGATTTTTGAGATCAGATTCCACTCAATCCCTTAACAGCTAACCTAGAAACAAAATTTTTAAAAGCAATTGAAGTAAAATTATGTATATTAAATGATATATTAAATGAAGGACGCTTTTCCAGTATAACATTAATAGCGTGTATTTCAATTTACAATAGCTAAATTCATTATTTTTAATTTTATTTTATTTTATATAATTTGTCCTCTTGGTTCAGAATATTATTTTATTATCCTATTCTATGCTGATAATAAAAATTTTATAGATTGAATGTTGTTTTTAATCTTCATTTTTTTACTGTACTTGGATGTTACTTTGGTAATATTGAAGTAAGAATAAGATATGTTTCAATTTTGGGTTTAATGCTGCGCGAAATATATTAGAAACTGCTGTATTCTGTAACCGTACTTTTATTCATACATTATGCATTAGAGAAAATATTTTAGCATTTTATTTGTCCGTCCATCCTATCTGAGAAATGACGTTCCAACTGGTTATGAAGTTAAAATTTATTGAAAGATGCTTTGTGGAACCGATAACATTCCTTCTCTTCTTTTCAGTGTTCATCCTTTGCTGGAGCCCTTACTTTGTGTACGACCTCCTCCAAGTATACGGACAGATTTCGGACAGCCAGACCTCGATCGCTGTGTCGACCTTCATTCAGAGCTTGGCCCCTCTGAACAGCGCGGCCAACCCTATGATTTACTGCCTCTTCTCCACGCACATCTGCAGGAATTTCAGGCAAGTGCAAAACTTAGATTTTAATATTCACTGGGAACATACTCAATCCGGTTGTTTTGAAAAAACAAGTATACTCAAATGATAATGGGCAAGAAATGTTCATATGGGATTTCTAATGCATCCGCAACTAATTTTTTATTGCAAGTGATGACTAGTTTACCAATACTTATTCAAAAAAAAAGAACACTAAAATAGGTTTTTTCAAACTCAATATATTTTATTTGTCTGTGAATGGTAAATTTTTGAACACGAAAGCTAACTTGACTGAGAGATATAGTAAAGTGCAGATTCTGTTGTTGTAGTATAATTAGGATGATTCCCCTTTCAGCATTACAAGAGGTGGAAGTGATGACGCCTTATCTAATGGGGCACCCAGTGGATGCGCCATGATGGCTTTGAAACTGCGTTTTCATAATTTAGAAGCAGAGACTAACCAAAAGGTCCCCAAACTTGTCCTAATATCCCCAGAGGTATCATTTCACAAGGAGGATATTGCGCCACGAGTATTTAACGTGCTCTAGCCTGCCATTAACAAAAATGATGGATCTTCGATTGTGTCTTGATTTTAATTCACTACCTTTCGATAACGATAACGAACACCTTCACCAACTAAGCCACCGCGTTCCAAAAGTAAATCTGCTACAAACATCCCTGCAAGAAGTAGACTCACCCACTGTTGAACAGAAAACCAACAGACACTATTGGATGTTATATCCTTGTTGTATTCTATGTTATATCCCTGAATTTGGATACACCTTCAAACCTCGACTCACATAAACCACAAGGTCTGCCGAGGAGATTCTGCTCACTGAGTATGGAAACATTCTCTATAAAAACTATCAAATTGTGTAAGGGAGCTACTACTACTTCAGTATTCAAAAACCTATTTTCTTTCCCTTCATATCAAAAAATATCCAGACTGCATTACTATATCTTTTCTTTCTCAGAGCACAACACAAACTTTTTTAGTAAGAAACTCGGAATTTTCAGTTTAACCGCCGGTTCAATACTGTTGTCCACTTTGTAGACACAAAACAGTTTTAAATATGGCATAAATTTTGTGATTTGGAATTTCTAATGATCCTTAGAACATACTAAACTTGAAGTACGATAGCCCATATGTGGGCCAAGGTTTGCAGTGAACATACCAGTTTTCATGACCGAAGACCCTGAATTGCGAAGTCTATGTCCCGGTTAGGTGGTCAACCTAACACGAAATCCCTCTAGTGTTTAGATCTCAAATATGGTTTTGACACTTAATTTATCAATCCACTGAAGGCATGAAAGGCTGTGTCGACCCTGCCTAGCTCGAGGATTGAACCTCGTGTCTGTGCCTGGAGAGCACAAAGTACTATTACTAAGCCACCGAGCTTAATGAGCCTTCCATTTATTTTAATTTACAAAAAATTAGCATAATATAAGATTACAATTCAGTATAGGATAGTTTGAAAATTAATAATCTATATCTGATCATTTATTTTTAGATCATGAATTTTACAAAATGTTTTATTAAAATTCTTATAGTTTTTTTTAGTTAAAATTTATAAAAAAATATTGAATTTAATAATTTTATTATAATTTTATTTTATATATATTTACATATTTGAAATATTAACAATAGTCATGGGAGAAATTTGATTTCCACTAAATATTTTTATGCCATCCTGAGGACATTTTTGGCAGTAGAGTAAAGATTGTAGATACTTATACAAAATGATGATAGTGCACTTTTGAAAAATTTATTTTTTATTTTTATTTGTTAATAATAGAATTTTGATTTTCCAAAGCTTAATATTATAACTAGCCAGATTTAACAAATTTTTCTACTTTACAGAAGTGATAATTAATATAAAGAAATGCATATTAGATTAATTTTTGCTTATTTAAAAATTCTACGTACTCGGATTTTATGTCGTGAAATACGTAAACATATCTCAAACACTTTGCCTGAGGCATTATGCCCTCATTATTTTAAATAATTAATTGTTTAAGTTTATGAGTGTTCTTTTTAATTAATGTTTATTTAATTAATTATGAACATTCAGTATTTTCAAATGTTAAATGGAAAATTTTTTGCATTTCCTACGAGAATGCTGTAAAGGAAACTTTCATTTTCCTATAGAATAATAAATTTGACAGAAAAATTAATCGAAGAAAACATTTTTATGACTTCTATTTGTTATACATATTTTATTTTTTCCATCTTTTGATTTAGTTTTCGAAAGTCTTCAACTTCTGCTCAGTTTAAGAGAATTCTTAAGAGCATTTATCTCATGATCCTTTTTAAAATATTAAATAGGATGTCAACTGTAAATTATATTAATATATGTAATTAATTTCCCTTTTTTCATTTAAACTTTGTTCATAATTATATTAAAATTCTCATTTTCTTTCGAATGTATATTGATAAAGCATTTGAATAAGATATTAAAATTATTCTTTTATAGTTTGTTCAATTTTTAATATAGAATTCTTGATATACTATATTTTCAGTCACTAATTGTTGATTATAATTGTTGATTTCAGTAACTAATTGTAATTTATAATCTTTTGCAAATCAAAACAATATCGTATATTTAATCTTAAAGTTTGATTTTATATAACAGAAAATGTTTTTTCCTATCACACCAAAATTTAACTGTTTTTATTAGTATTATAGAAAATAGTTTCATGTACTATTATATAATACTGAAATTTTACTAAGGTACTATTATTTCACCTTTTGTTTTCCAAAATATTATTTTCAAATATGTAAGTAATAGAATTTTTTTGCTTTATGTTCTCAGTGACTAATTTACATTCGTTGATTAATTCGTACAGTTAATTCAGCTCAAAAATAATTTTTAAACCTCAATATATCCCTTCCTAACCGTAATTTCAGGAATCATTGTTATGCAGCACAAATGTATATAATCGAATTTAAATAATAAACCACAAGCTATAATTACATATTAATTAGATTCGAAAGAAAATTTATTCTGGATATTAAAATGTTCGAAATTCGTAGTCTTTATGAGGAAATTTTTTTGTATTCAGAGCTATTGATAATTAAGATGTCAATCATTTAATTATAAATTACTTGATGGAAATATAATATAAATTAAAATACAGTTGTTAAACATTTAAGTCTATAGAAAACAATAACCATTTATAATTAAAAATAAACTTGATGTATTTTCATTTCCATTTATATTTACATTGAATTTATTGATAAAAAAAAGGCTGTATGATGTCCTTGTTTCTTGTCATGGAGGATTCAGGAAAAGATCAATAAAGTGACAGCTGATATCGAATACTTTCGAGGACATTTTTATTCTCGGAGAAGAATTGGCAACAGATGGCTCGGGAATATAAAAAGATCTACACACATAGGAACATCCAGATATTGAATGAAGAGAATATCTTTTATTTATATCGATTACAGCATTTTTTTACTTTGTTCATTTCAATGACAGAGTTAGGTTATTTTGATGTTTCCGGCTGCTTATTTCTGCCAACCAAAACCGATAGCACAATTACCTTCATCGTAATTTTTAACAGTGTTTAAGCACAAACGGTCAACATCTGACCGGCATTCTTCTCCTTCTCATATCACACCAAAGGAGTACATTACATTTTAATGAACTTTTAACATGCATAAACCCTCTCAAACTGATGGTTTGTGTCAGGTATAGAACTCGATTCTTTTCAGCCAGAGAAAAGACTTCTCCCAACATGATAAGAAATTACAATCATCCATCAATTTACTTTCAGTTAGAGCTAAATTTATTTTGTTCGAAGTGTAAAATTGCCACCAGATTTTCAAAGAATAGATTTTGTGTAATCAACCTATACTCATATTTAACTGACATCCCTAAGAGGTTTCTTCAATATTAAAATTTGTAATCATTTTCTAACCTAAACTTAGAACATATTAGAAAAGAATTGATGAATTGATAATTTACACTCCGTTGACCGACCTTTTGCAAATCAGGGTGATTTTGGTCGAATTGCAGTGGATAATATGCTCCCCTTAAAATTGATTAAAAGAATCCGTGGTTAACTACTAAGAATCATTTAACTTTAAATGATTCTTTGTAGTCTTATCACGGACAATGGCTAATCTCTGGTGTTTGCACCAGATACTTTTCGTGGATTACATGGGCATTTCTGATTAATGAACCATTAGGTACTGTACACAATAGTGCTTATACTATTCTTCTAGGAAAATCCACTATTTCGATGATGTCACTTAAAGTTTCCTCTTTATTCTCAATGCACAGGTTAAACAAGCAACGATGATAAAAAAATTAATTAATTATTAAATTAAATCAAAGCAATTAAGTTTAAACAAAGCAAAAAATGATTACAATTATTTTTTTATCTGAAAATCTTTTGAAAAATCGACAATCCGTAAGAGCCTATAATTCCTATTATAAAATTCCTAGAATGAGCTTTAATTATGCTATCTGCGCAAATAAAATTCACTATAGAAATTATTTATGCTATATACATAAATAAATTTCTGCTTATTTCTGTTACGTTAATGACATCGCTTTTGTAGGTATATCAAATTAGTTTATATACTTTTGTATTCTTCCATAAATTTTATATTAACATCGATTTTTACTAAGAGTATTGTACTTTGATTAATAAATCATTTTAAATTAGTCAATATGTATGCCTTTCACTTTTTAAAATTAGTTACATTTTCAATTATATGTGACGATTAATAAGTGTAAATAAAAAATCTTCTCATCAAAATTGTATTTGAAAAGTTCTTCCTTATTACTTCCTGCCCAGTTATTAATATGTTTCAACTAATCGTATCTATATTTTCCAATATCAATTTATTATTGCACAGGACATAACTTGCTTTAGGTACTCGTTTATTTTTGCGATTCCCGAAATTAATCGCAAAAAAATTGTAATCTATCGAGAATCAAAATAACTGACAGAGACTGAGGAGGAAGTGACGTCACATTTAATTTCATGCTATGCTTCTCACGTCAATAGACAAATACAGAATAGTGATAGGAGATTCTAGAATTCGCAAAAGGAGAAGCGAGGATAAAGTGGAACTCGCCAACACTTAAGATGTTATCATGCAGAGTTCATGTAGAGAAAGCACTTTTTGGAAGGTGGTGATGCCCTTAAAGGTCACATAAAGGCAATCACAGAAGTATGGCAAACTGCAAGTAAACAATTGGCATATTCCTATTGTAAGTTATCCAAACATTTGTTTTGGCACCATTCCAATAATGGGGCCGTAAAAATAAACAAGTACCTGTTTTGATTTTTTAATATTATTTCATCTTGAGAAAATTAACCATGTCTTTTTATTAATTTTTCTCTTTGTAGAATGAAACGTTAACTCATAGTTCTTTTTTTTCGCACCTGTTGCCCCTTTTGATGACATGCATTTTGGTATTTCTTCCCAGAAGGCTGCCCTTCTGCAACTGGATCGCTCAGAAACTGTGCATCTGCTTCCCCTCCATGCAGCGCCCTCTGTCGAACGGACATTCCCGAGCGTCCGAGTACACGACCATGACCGAGACCATGACGACCACCCACCACCGCAATTCCACCTTCCACCCCATGGCCACCATGGCAAGGGGTGGAGGCAACAGGCAACCCTTCCTGAAGCAGACATCTGCCAATTCCGAGGATCTCCGCAAGGGGGTTGTCTTTGGGGATACTGTGGAAGCTAGAACCACCAGGAACTCCAGAGTGTGAACCTGAAACCGACTGAACCATGTACTCCACTTTTTGTCCAGTGTTTGATATTGTCGTTAAGCGTTCTGTTAAAGATGTCTTTCACATTGTACTTTGCGTGTCACTGTTAATTATTCCCTTACCATTTATTTATGAACCGCTTCAGTTTATATCGAGTGCGCTTCACACTCCATTAGAATTATATTATATAACATTGTATGTATTCAAATGGGACGAAATGCATGAATGTTTTAAATCAAGGTATCGCACAAAACTTGGTATTTCAAATTCTTAGTGCTATTTAGCTAGCTCCAATGACTCACTTGCATTGTCAGTTCTATTTTTCCCATTTACAAAATATTGAATTTATTACATAGCATTTTGGGCATCCATTTCCATCATAGCATTTTAATATCAAGTAAGGAAACATGTATTACAAGATATTTTGAAATATAATTCTTCAAATTTTACATTTTTGTCAGCTATTGTTCTATGATGAATTTCTTTCAATCAAAATTTCCTACTACCAGATTAAAATATTTCTCCCATTTAACTAAAGTCATGTTGACTGATCACAAACACATTTTATTCTGAGCAACAATAATATATCAATTCAGCATACAATATACTACCATGTTTTTATCTTAATAGATCAAAAAGTATAGTTACAGCAATATAGTTGTGCTTTAAGGAAGAATCGGTCATGGATATATCATGCGAGTATTATTATAAACGTTATCATTAAGAACCTTTCAATATAAAATCTAAAATAACGATCATCAACCTGAAATGAAACCTGCTGCATATATAATATTTTATTAGTCATACTTTTCTGCAACACATTACAAATCTATCAATGACCTAAAATAATGAAATTAGTTATTTTTATATAAATTCTGCAAAACAATTCTCTAGTTTACTTTCACCGCTTAAGTTAATGACTTAAGAAAACAAAACTGAATTTTGTTATCAAGTCTCCCAACAATATTCTGTATTTCAGTTTCTTCACTGAATTATTGATTGCTATTGTGTGTTGTGCTCTCAAACTTAAATTGTACAAATGCTTTTAATATTGATACAAATTTTTTTAAAAAAATTTTAATTTAAAAGAAATGAGATTTTTGAATGTCATGGTATATACTACAAAAATATAATTTAAAACATAAATTCACAAACACAGAACTTTCAGCACACAGAACAAATTAACACAAAAAAATACAAATAAATACCAAACATATATTAAAATAAAAACTAAAGGGAAAATCGCTAAAATTATTTCATTTTGGTGCTTTCCTCTAAATGTTTTTCACATTCTTCTATTTTTCGATTTTGTTAAAAGGATTGAAATTAAAAACTGAGTATATATATATATATATATATATATATATATATATATATATATATATATATATATATATATATATATATATATATATATATATATATATTATATATATATATATATATATACATATATATAGTACATATATATATATATATGTGTATATACAACATTTTCAACCTGAGAAACTTACATTTTATTCTAAAAACAATAGTTTTCAGAAAACAGTCTGAAAAACTTATTGCTCAAAAGTTGACTGTCGTCTAGAAATTGTCAAATTCTCATTCACAGAAATATTTGTTCTTAAATGTAATTACCAGACACTTTTTTATTTTTAAATACCCCATAAAATCTATCAAATAAAATTTAACAATATTAAATATTTAATCTCTTCCAGCAAAGATTTGTTGCTGTTTATAACTATTTGTTGCTTATTTATAAATAAAATGAATTTATAAGTAAAAAAAGTGATTAAAGACTCCATAAATTATTAATTTGTTATATGCGTATTAGTACACAAAAATTCATAATTCAAAATAAATAAAAGTTGAGGTAGGAAATTTAAAAAAGTTATCAAGTCTCGAAAATCAAATGAACTGCTCTCCTGCATCTAATTATGCTTTGCTTTTTCAAAGAGGTACAAATAATTTATAATTATAAATTGAATGTATTTTATAAATAGCGGAAAAGTTCCGGACTAACTTAACTGCTAAGAAAGGAAAGCTCATATTAAAAATATGCTTTCAATTTATATTTTTAAGTGTCGCCCCATATTTACAACTGTAAATGTATCGCCAATTTTGTTTCTATTTTGAAGTTACGATAGCACTTTTTTGCATAATCTTTTAAAAGATATTGGAAAATCAATCTTTAATCTTCCTCATTTGTCGTTGAAATCTTGAAAAAGATGATTTCTGCTTTCGCTTCAGTTTCTTCTTCGGATATTTCTTGGATCTTTCTTTTCCCGGACGCATTGTGCAGATGGGAATGAAAAATGAATTCTCTGAAAATCCCTTCATTGTTCACTTCTTCCTTGAATTTGACCAAACTCATGCAATTTAAATGCCCTCTGCACTTGTCATCGGCCGGCTGCTTGTTGTGACGCAAAATCCATTTCCGGTATTCGGAAGAAAGAGCGGACATTAGAAACGGAACGCTTCTTTCTGCACAATGTTGTGCCTATTTCTTGCTCCAGAGAATGTTCCGTTTGTTCAAAACTCAAGCAACAATAGCAAAAATAAGATAGTTCGTCTTCCGCTCCATTGAGCTTCGGACTTTTATTCTAGTTGAATTCAAAAATGATAAATAATATAACGAAGCTGTCAGGCATGAATATTTTAAGCACAACATCCCCACCTCTGTTTTGCATGTGATTTCCTGTTGGTTATTTCCATTTATGAATTTAAGCGACCACAATCTTTCAGGACTCTTTTACAATGATAATCATAAATACATAGTTTTCTTTGTATCTCCATTTAAAATATAAAAATTACCCAGAAATGTTTTTTTTAAATGTCTCTCATTTAAGTATGTCTTACGGTCATCCATCATTTTAACAGATTTCTTATTTATTCCTGTTCATTTAATGATAAATGATTTATTTACAGGACAAAAAATTATAATTATAGAAATTCTCAAATAGCTTGCTTTATTTTTAAGTATTTTTGTTAATAAAACTTTATGATTCGAATTTCAGTTTATATTCTGAAATTTCTTTTTGCATAAAAAATATCGGAGAATTTACTATGAAAGCATCATCCCCTGCGATATTATAACATTTAATAAGTTGATATAGTTTCAAATTTTAAGCATTTTTTATTCCAAAACAAATTTTTCGTAAACTATTGAATTTAAATTGAAAAAATATTATTTATAATAAAACAAAAATCTAATTGTCAATTCAAAATCTAATTTTCAAGCTAAAATGATTTAAAATATAACTCAAACAATATGTATGAATTGAAACATTAAATTTGCAATAATAGAATACTTTTTCCTGATAATTTCATCCGAATTTTCATGGAAAAATTAATTAACAAAATTTTGCGGCATAATTATTACTGTGAAAGTCAGGAAATTTCAGAAAATTAATTAGAAATTGGATTTGGATAAATATTTGATTTCAGAAAAGAATATAAAATTTTTCGTTACATTCACATCTGGGCCTTAAACAATCAATAGAAGTTACTGCAAAAATATCGAACAAATGATTAATGTTTTCATCTTTAAATATTCGTTTAGATGAATATTGTAGCCACCAGCACAAGAGTTATAACTCTCTCATAAACACTGATATTACAGATACTAAAAGTTGCTTAAAGAACTTTTAACTTCGATATTCTAAATCCAAATCTTTGAACGAAGATTCCACATAATTTTTGCCGATATTGATGTAATGATTAATATAAGAATCTATAAAAAATGCTTCAATTGAGTTTCATAATGAGATTATGCCTAATAATTTCACTCATTTCAAACTTTTGCAAAAAAAAATAACAAGAAGATTCACAAGTTTGGTATCGAACATTTTGTCTAAGCCACCTTTTTGTATGCCCTTCAAATTCCTTTTAAATACATAATTTAATCTTTTAATGAACTGAAATAAGATTTTTCAAGATGTAGAATATCTGTTCTTATCTATAGAGCTCCAAATTTCTAAGTCCTCGTCGAAGCTGGAGCTCTATTATCCATTCCAGATTTTTTATGCAGTGTAAAGATTTCAATTTCAGTAAAAAAAAATCATCTTGCAAGAAAAATCAAATAATTAAACTTTTTATATCCAGATTTTTTTGATTGTTGTGATGTGAATCCCTTCATTAGAACCATTGCTCGGAATTAGATATTTGTTTATAGGTTCACATTATCCCCTTTAAACAGCAGGTTCTGGTCTAAATAGTCTTCGTCTGCAAAAAGTGAGCACGAAGTGACAAACAACACCTGAAGTCACGTTAATGTTGTCAAAATCCTTCAGCCAAGCAGTTCAAATCATCTCTTAAAATTATTTTATTTGCAAGTTGTCCTAACATAAAGGAAAATTTTGAGCTTTCTTCCCAAAGACAAAATGTTTAATTCATTTTGAAATAATTTAATTTTCATTCAAAACTTTCAATCATTAAACTCTTCTTTGAAAAATTAATTAACCTCATCAAAGTAATTTTTTCAGCAAACAACTAACTGGTTCGACAGTAGGAAGATTATTATATTTTTATCTGTTAAAAGATTGATAATTGTATAAAAAATATTTATATATTTTACTATTTTCACTTTTATCTACATTAATGCAGTTCGACAACTTATAATTATTGATCATTTTACTGTAACAAAAGTTTAATTTAATAATCTTGTTATAAAACTAATTAAAAATTTTAAATGTCGTAATTAATTAAGAACAGAGACCTCTCCTGAATTAAAAATAATAAATGAATCAAACATATGAATTTGCATATTAATTAAATTTTCATATAAAAATTTCTTACATTACTTATACGTTTAAATACATTTATAAATTGTAACACGCTTAAAAATTCTTAATTTTTCTTAATTCTTTCAAAATAAAATAATCTAATTGAAATTTCATTTCAAGACAGAAATTTTTCTCACATTTTAAAAAAAGGCTTTATAAAGCATTCAATAATTACTAAGAAATAATATGTAATTACAGTATCTTCTTCTTCTTCTTAGAGAAGAAGAATTACAGTAATAAGATAATACTAACTATAGTATTAGAAATTATAATTTTGTATCAGATTATATATTAGAGTAAAAAGTAATTAAATATTAAGAGATAAAAATAATAATTATATATATTTTCTGGAATTATATTTCAAAATATCTGAATAATAATAAAATTTAAAAGGATACCCATTACAAACGAAATTTACAAATGTTTTTTTTTTTGCATAAATATATGAATAAAAATTATTTTATTTTACTAATGCAGCAATTGATGTTCCTGTAATTCTTTTTAAAATATTTTGGATATAATTTGTGATATAATATGAGAAATTGATATATGTTTTCAAAATTATATATCAAAAAAAGTTCATATATAAAGATATAATAATTTTAATTGGAACACAGGTGAAGGAATTCTAACACAATTTAGAAAATATATGCTTCATAAGAGTTTCCCTTTTCACAGTTGTATAAAGTGACACAATTTTGTCTTTAAAAAATCATTATTGCTCAATAAGTTTTTCTTTATTGGCTCGTAATACAAGTTTAGTTAATGCGTTCTAATTTGAAACAGAATTCCATTTTACTGTTTACAGAAATTTAATAAGAAATCATTTCTATTGTTTTTAAAATTGTCTTAAATCAGATAAGCAAGATAATGTTTTTACGGATCTGAAAACAACATCATAGAATCAAGAAAACATTAATTTTTAATTAATTAATTTTGTTTATTAAGATTAAATTTATAATTAGCTAATAAATTTTGAATTAATTTATAATTTTAAATAAACGATAAATTTTTATCAATAATTAAATTACTGTTCACCAGTTAAGTCAATTTAATTTTAATTGCTCTGAAATAGCTACCAAGTGTAGCTGCTGATCGATAAGACCAAATAGAAGATTAATCCATATTGATCCGACTTCCGTGAATAAAAATAAATATTCATGATGAAGCGATTTATTCCTAAAAAGTCATCAACTAAAAAATAGGAATATATTTCAAAAAAATGTCAAATATTTGAAGAAAAATGTATTAATGCATCTAATTTTAAAAAGAATCAAAAATTTTAGTTCAATCGTATCAATCTTGTAATTGAAAATATCTATTTCGTTAAAATAAATGAGGCAATAATCATTTATCCAAAGGGTCACTTTAAGCTTTAAACTCTTTGTTATCGCATGTTTTGAAGATTTTTCTTATATTTATGAATATTGTGAAACAATATTGTGTTTTAGAGCCCTAACTTGTTTATAATTTTGTGCACTTCGATATTTATCTGTATGAATATTTAGAATATATGTATATATAAATAATATTTGTTTAAAATTTTGTGAAACGAAAATAACACATTGACTATATTTATTGATTGATTAGTGACTAGAAAAATAGTAATGTACATCTTTTACTCTTTATTATATCAATGTAAATGAGCTTTCATGTTGTTAAAATCCTTTATGTATCTTTTTATTCGCTATCACAATCCCAATAATAATTTGATTTACTAATAAAACATGATTGATGTGGCCACATAATATTAAAATGTAATAAAATATTCAAGATGATCTATCTTCTTTTCCAAAAATCTGACTTTACTCAGATAAATATGCAAAAGTTATGGGACAAGTTAACATTTATTTTTAATAAAACATGATTATATACATATATATATATATATATATATATATATATATATATATATATATATATATATATATATATATATATATATATTACTGTTAACAAATAATGGCTAAAGAGCTTAGCTATAAATAAAATGCATAATTTTAAATAAAGCATCACTTAAACAAAGATTTAGTTTTGTACAATACGAATACGACTCGTTGTTTAATAAAAATTTTAATAGGGTTTAACTTTATAGAAAGTAAATTGTTTTAATTATTTACGTAAAACTGTATTTACGTTGTTATCTAAAAAATTAATCAATTGCTCATCGTGTACCTCTAATACGATAAAAGTGCAATTCAATTAGTCTTAAAAGAAATGTATTAAGATATAGAGTGAATGAAGGAAATTTACCACACAGAAAATGACGTTCTCAAATTGTTAACAGCACTTACGTTTTAGATTCGATTTCTGTCTTAATTTTAAGGCAATAAAAATTAATAAAAGACTGTCGCATTTATGAGACTAATATATTTATTATTTGTATATATGCCTACGGGATTTCATTTCCCTGAACTTTGTTCAATATTGTTAGAATTAAAACATTTAAGCCAAAGTTTCAAATTAAAAAAAAATTTCAAGCCATCAGACTCTGTAACTTTATGAGAACATTTAGTGCATGGGTGTCTAAACTATGACGGTTCGTGGGCCGCATGGCAAAAAAATTTTTTTGCTGGGCCGCACATACAATATTTTTTTCAAAAAATTGAAATAAAAATTAACTCTATGTAGTTTTATTAAAATTAACTTCTTTTTATTATAATTTTTTTATTTTTAATTTGATATGTATAGGTACATATTTATTTTAAATTTGTAAAAGTTTCGTTTCATTTAGTTTGGATTTCATAAAGATGGAAAAAATAATCAAATTAATGAGATGGATGAATTTGCTTTTGTCGAACAAGCGAATCGGGATCCGGTTCTATAGACGAGGTTGCTAAGAATTCAAGACCTCGGTATTCAAAGGGTTAAAGAGTTAAATTTTAATTTCAAAATAAATATCAGCAAATTGATTATAAATGAAAAAATTTCAACATTAATTTTTTTAACAAAAATGTAAAAATTTAAATATTTTCATAATTTGCGTTTGGGCCGCATTTTAAAGGCTTTTGGGCCGCATGTGGCCCGTGGGCCGCACTTTAGACAATTATGATTTAGTGAATAAATAAAACAACATTAAGCAACATTTTAAATCATTAATATGCTTTATGCGTCGGCAAATATTTCAGCGCTTATTCAATGAGGTAATGTTCACCATTAATCTGTGCATATTTTCATCATGAGAGGAAAATATTGCAATGGTAAATGAATGATTGAAAATAAATTTTCATGCTTTGGATAGCCTAAATTTTTTATGATGTAAAGTAGAGATTTTCAGAAGACTTGCTGGAACCAGTTTTTAATAATATTTTGTAGCCTAACTTGCAAGTATAAAACAAAAATGCGTTACAAAAAAAAACTACTGATTTAAAAGTGAATTCAAAAAGTTATGTAAAATTAAGCCTGATAAAAGACCAGAAAAGAAGGACTAGCAGATTTTACTAAAGCAGCTCATTTTAAGGTATGTTCCATCTGTACAAACAAGACTCTATCGAAATAAACATTTTTTAACCAATACGTACAACTTAAAGACAATTTATTCCTTTTTTAATTTCGCGTTGATGTTCCTTCCAATTTAACTCAAATAGCATGATTATCTCACGTGCATTGAATCTGATGAACTCGCTTTTGATCATTAATTTATTATGTGTTGACAAAATGCTTGATGCCATGGTTAATTCTTATGTATTTTAACTATATATTAACCACTTTTGTGTATTATATAACCTACGTAGAGTACATAAAAATGTAATTGCAGACCTGCCTGTGTATTTCCTGTAGAGAAAAACACATGATCTTGATTAGTTACAAGATCTACAATATGATCGTTATGTGTATTCTGTCAAAATGCTAAAATCTTTGTTCATGTGTTGTGACATCCGCAAAGTGTAACTCCTTTTTACGTTCATTGAATGACCTTTCAATTTCGACCCAATGTCAATGCTTTTGTGGTTGAAATCTGCATCAAAACATATTTATTTTAAAACCTAAGACATTATTATGAATGCTTGTAAATTGCGTGAATATATGTATTGATTGTTATGTCAATAAACCATTCGTATCCGTTCACCTAAATGTTTTTGGTTATTTCCTGTGGTTTTTATTGATGATGAAATATTTGGTTTTGTCGTTAAAAATTTCCAAATAAATTATGATTTCATACATTCAAATTGAATATTCATATTAGATTGAATGAATAATTATTTATCTTCTTTAAGACATCCACAAAAAGTAAGCAAAAAAGCATTTTGGTACTTCAGTTTGAATGTATTAAATCATGCATAGTTATTTGTTTAATAACATTTTCCTAAATATTTGAAAATTATCATTTTATGCTCCTTGTGTAATTAACAGGCAAAATAACTAACTTTAAATATTCCTTATTAATTCAAGCAAATATATAAATAAAAACAAAAAGCGATTATAGAATTCGTCAAAATTGTATAACTATGATGCATTGCCATAGTAATATCTGTATAATTTAAAGTCTCTTCAAATTGTAAAAGCTATACAAATTCAGAATATTACTTTATTTATATCAAAACATATATATATATATATATATATATATATATATATATATATATATATATATATATATATATATATATATATATATATATATGACATTTTTTTCAATATAAGCTACAAATGAACAATGACGTTGGTTCATTCTCCATCAGTTAATCATTACTTTTTTGACAAATTTCACAATATCTCGAAAAAAATTCTCGTTAAATTAAACCGAATTCTAAAACAGATAAAAAGTGGAAATAAAAAGAAAAAATTAAATCTTATTTACTGAAGAATATATTTTGAAAAATACCTATAAAACCATAACAGTTTTCACAAATAATAATCACCATTATCATTTAAAATTATTGATATACACGCCACAGTATTATTTCGAAATAAATGTGATTTATTGTTGAATGGGCTTCACACATATTCAACAATTATTAGAGGTTTCCACGTATAACAACCGTAAGTGTGAAATAGGACTTAAATGCACCACAGTCCCTGATCAGAATGCAGTTATAAAATATTTGATGGTGCATTCACCAAAAGATGAATTCATATGGACGCATAAGAATCAAAGAATCGCCTATGTACGCATCAATCAAACAGTAAATGAAAATTAAAGTTGCTATTAATATAGGATTTCCTCAAAAACGTTTATCTTCTGTAGAAAAATGTTAGTCAATATCCAAGTTCTGCAAGCGTTCTATATTGCCATATCACCCGCCTGTGACATTCTAAATTTTTCATGGACTTTCAGCGTCAAATGTTGAACCGACGTGAGTCATTGTCAAATTGGTGTCAAGATTTCTCTCAAGAATGAATGTCTTGTAAAAAGAATCTGCGATCACTATGGAAGGCTGTGTATAATCTAACTCCAATATTTAAAGTAGGATTTTATATGAAAAAGGATTTGTGTAAAATGAGTTACGGAATATTTATATATTCCGTAACTCATTTTACACAAATACTTTACACAAATTATAATCAAAATGTAAAAGATATGTTGTTATTGTTACATATGACCCTTGGACAAGCCAAGCTCACTATTCGACTGCTATGTAAAATTAAGTCAGAAAGGTCCATCTTTCGTTCTAAAGAGAGCACCACGAAGGTAAAAGTACATCTTTCGCTTAAGACTCTTCCGATAGATGGCAGCACCAGAGGATCCTCATCCTCAATTTTGACTTTGATCTGAAGAGGAAGGAAATTTTTTCCAAATCAATACTCTGGTGGTTCCATCTAACCTGAGGTGCCTTAAGGCTATGACGTACTTTCACCTTTGTGGTGCTCTGCTTAAAGCATCTTCTGACTTCATTTGCCGTAGCCATCGGCCAGCGAGCTGTTCTTGTCTAAGTGGCTTAAATAACAAAAAATATGTAATTACTTTAATCAATGATGAAACTAGATTTACGAGTGTGTAGTTCCAGGAACCAAAAGAAGCATGTCTTTCTGAAAAAGTTTTTTTTTCTAAGCTATAACGCAGGAAAAATTATCGCAAATTGCCCTGTCTTTCAATACTTTTCAAATTTCACAAGTAACAGGTTATTATGAACTGATTAACAGTTATATTAACAAAAATATTTTATAAATAAGTCAAGTGATTATCAACCGAAAATAACACTTTATTCTCCACGATTTAGCACTGAAAAAGCATTGTGTCCTTCCAATATTAATGATATAAATAGGCAGTCTCATCATGGATGTTGAGAAAAATGCATTCATTCACCAAGTAAAATTTAAGTAATTTCTGTCTGTGAGAAGACGTACAGAGATTAAATAAAGAGGAATTAGGTAGAAGTGTGCAGAAAAACTTCCTTTAAAATGAATCTGACACATTTTATGCTTGGAAATAACATTTATTAAATTCGATTAAGCAGCTTACATTTAAACACGTAGAATAACATTTCACTCACTGCAGTTAAGCAGCGGTGGCCTGGTAGGTTAGGGGGTCATTCTCATTGTCGGAAGGCAGTGAGTTTGAATGCCTGCTGAACCGAACATCCGTCGTGTTCGCTAAAGACGGCTGAGGCACGTTAAAACGGGGCGTAGTCGCAATGTCCTCCAAGTGAAATGATACCTCTATGTTGACAGGCCAAGTATTGGGGTCTTCTACTTGGTCCCTGCTTCAAAATCACAAACACTTCATCCGGCTGCTAACTGCTAGAGTCCAGCTCAGGACAGGGAAAGCATGCTGGAGCAACAACAACATTTAATAACTATACAAAGGTACATCAAACAACAATTATGACCAACTCGGCTGATTACCTTACACATCGTAGGTCACTAGTACGTCTTATATAATGAGACTTAATATATTTAGATTTAAGTTATATAATGAGATTAAGCATAGTTATTGTTAAATTCACTTTATTTATCATCAAAATATACATAAGCTAGCCTTTACTCTATGCAACAGAAATTTACTCAACTGCCAACCATTTCAAGCCACGAATAGGGAAATTTTGCTATATGAATTGTGAACAAATGTACTAAGTTCGTAGTACACAAAGTGCGCCATAAAGACATAATTTTTTGTCCTGTTTAACTTTCATGTTTTATCAATAACGGGCATAAAATATACATTATCTATGAAATATCAAACACATTTTGATGTTCAATAATTAATAAAATAAAGAAGATAAATTTAAACTAATTTGATAGACTCAAAAAGTTTTGTGGCATTTGTCCATGGATTTCGGCATGTGTGCCATTTGTTGACAAAGAATAGCATAGTTATCGAATATTAGAATTATTTTTTATGGTTACTATATACTTAGATCCCTGACAATTTTGGCAACATAAATTTAACAAATAATTTAATGAACGGAACATAATTATACACATAAAGTTTGCAAGATTAGATCAGCGTGCTCGCGAGCTAGAGTTCAACTAGCTTCTCTCCTTTTCTGGCGGTCCATACTACAGTCCAAGAAAGGTTGAATTAGCGAGCGGGTGCCGCCATCTGTGGACAGTAATGGGAGTTCCCCACACAATAAAGACAATAATCAATTTCGTACCAGGTTCAGTCAGCTCGGTTAGTAAAGCTTTAAGTATGAGAAAACAAGCAAAACCAAACATACTAAATTTGTTGTTGTTGTTGCTTATTCTCCATGTCTGACGGAGTCAGACTAGATCCACGAGTTCGTTGACTGTAAGGAAGTCGATAAGGAAGTAAAAGAGGATTGCTAAAGAGATCCTCCCTAGAGAGACCCATGCAATCCAAAAGATGCTCAGGAGAAGCCTGATGATTTTGGCACTTGGTGCAGGTGACGAAAGTTTTCCTGCCCTCGTTGAAAGTGAGGCACTTAATATGACCGTTAGCAAGTCTTGAGAGAACAGTCCGGGTACGTCTGTCACACGGGAGGTCAAGGGACAAACCCAGTTTTGATCCCTTGTACCAATTATGGGTGGGGGTGTTTTCCACTCCTCCGAGATTTTTGATTTTTCCCGGGAGTATAACTCCAGAAAAGTAAGTGTGGAAGAGGGAGTATTTGAAATCCTGCAACCCTCCTTAGCAAGATTATCGGCCATTTCATTCCCGTGGAGATTCACATGTGAAGGTATCCATTGCAAGTGAACATCATGATTAAGTGAAATGAGTTTTAATTTAAGCAGGATAGAGTTGCTGATCTTGTCGCCTTCAAGAAGCCAATTAAATTTAAAATTTATTAACATCTAGAATAGAGTTCACCGGATAAGTTTCGATAGCATACAGATCTCAGATTTGCACAGTGTTTAAGTACATATTTCACTTAATGTCATTTAGCTATGCAACAATCATTGTTGGCATAAATTGAAAGTTAAGTAAAAAATCAAAATTAAAGGAGAAGTCATGCCAGCCATGCTGCTTAATAGCTCACCATACCAGGTACGTAAAACACTGTCGGGATCCACACAGGCAATTGTGGCCACGTACATTTGACATTTTCCTTTTGTAATCAAATGTCCTTTAGGAGACCCCAAAGGAAAAAGTCCAGTAGTTTTATATCATGTGGTCTATTAGGCCAAGGATTTGAACCTCCTTTTCTCATTCCATCTTTCTGGTAAATGAACATACAAAAAATTACGTACGATGGTATTTTAATTGTTATTGTCATTCTTTTCGATTTCCAACCGAATAAAACATCACATAAAATAAAATGTCAAACTAGTTCATCAAAAATGAATATGACATTGCATTCTATATTCTTGGCTAAAAACAAATAGAAAAATAAATTTCGTAAAATTCACAAGCAATATTTAAAAATGAAAAGCGAGATATATTATAAAATAAATTACACGAGCAGATGATATTTGGAAAAGAAATGATATTCAAATGAAAAAAAGAAATTTTCTACGATAATGTTCACTAAAAATGGAAGTGTAATTGTCATTCTGTGTACAAATGCCATAAATTTGTTTACATCTTCATTATCTTTTGAATTATTCAACATCAAAATATGTTCAACATTTTACAGATATCCTGTAAGAGGCCATCCTTGAATTATATACAGAGGTATGGAAACCCGTTCCTCTCATAAAAAATCAACATTTCTAACCAAATCAACATTCTTTTCCGATAAAACATTTTCCATGTTCAGTGTAGTATGTGTGATATGAACCATCTTCCAGAACAAACATGGCGTATTCTATTAAACGTGGATATTTATACTAAATTCTGTACCATCAAAATGCTCTTTTTTAAATTTTTCATACACGCTAAAACATACTAATTTGATTTTTAATAATGTCTAAAATAAAATCAGTATAAGGATTTAAATAAAATTTGATTTAATTTGTAGCAAATTTAAATTTGTGACTGCAATTTATAAATGCAAATAGGCATCATTCCGTATACAAAAGGTGAGAATTATAATAAATATTTCAAATTTTGATTCCTTTATATACATACAATGATGGAACAACACAAATTATTATTAAGTACAAAACACCTTATATATAAAATAGCATTAATTTCAGTCTACTATCACCTCAAAATTCTCAAGTAAAAGAAAAAATTCCCATCTTTAAAAATTTTCTAAAACTATTCCATGAAAAATAGGATTTTATATATGGTATTTGATGGGACCAAAATTTCGTCGAAATAGCCCTATCCGTAAACTCTAAGATTGGATTAAACAAGCATTTTCCAAACATATAGCATATGTTGCAATCTGCAAGGTTATCGAAATTAAACTTCCTTTATCTTAGAGACCATTCTACTAGGCCGAACAGAAAAATATTTGGACGACAAACTCTTTCAGGAATGGGCTTGAGATTTTTGGCATAAAAATAGTTCATATTATTGTTACTAGATGACTCTTCCAGTTATCGTGTGTAGAAAGGACAAACTGAGATTCCGAAACAAATTGGTACTTATAGTCTTATATAAAGGGAAAGAGAAATAAGGATAATATACAACTCTGAAATCAGTATTTATTAGTCAAAAAATATAATTGCTTCTGTAAAGGACAGTACTAAGCTGTATATTAGTGATTTAAAAAGGTTCGTATGCAAACCACTTTGCTCAACAACAACTTCCATTCTGAAAATCGTGCTTTCTACCACTCACCGAAGAGAATCAAAATGGGTGTTCTGAATAAAGCTGCGAGTACAATTCTTCATATCGGATACCAGTTCTCAAAGATTCCGGGTAAACTATGTCCTTCCAAAATCCTCTTAACTAGAAGTCACTATGCGAGAGATCGGGTGATTGCATTGCTGAGGAGTATTGACTGATTATCTATAGGTTGGTAAATGAGCACCTCAACAATTGTTGAATTGTGTTTTGATGAATGATGGGTACCATTTCGCATGAATGTCGTTTCTTGAAGGCAGCCTCTTTGCTAGAGAGTATGAATTACGTACGTCTGTAACACGTCATGATACAACAACCCGTTTATAGAACGCATGATGAGACTTTGAGGCATCACTTGTTCAAAAAGTGTGGTTTGAAAATGAATGAAGCAGTGAATCTGCATTATACGGTCAATTTATCATTCAAGGGTTTGGTGTGCACCACGAGGGGTGAGATGAATAATTATGGGTATTCAAGTTAAGATGAAAGTGGGCTTCATGCCTTTAGAATGTTTTGTGGTCAGGAATTATCAACCGCCATTCTCGCGAGAAATTGCAGCGCAAACGTTTCGCTAATCTTCGAGTGATGACGTTCTTGTTGATGAACCACTACAGGTATAGTATGGCATTCTGCACATGATAGGGTGGACAATGAAACAGAGCATGTCAAGAGCACGTGAAATTGTTGTTACACAGATGCATTCGTAAAGCGATTCACTATTGGCTTCCATGAACACTGCAACAACATCCTCTAGCATGACGCAGTTAACCATTTTTTCCTTCTTCTTTCCGGCAGAACACCCAGGTGTCTATTTACTCAGATTTCACCATTGTATCTATAAGATCATGTGGACTGGGCGCATATGAGGGGAATGAAAATCATGCCCGATGGATCTAGAACCTACGCAGAATGCAGGCACTGCACAGGAGTTCCACTGGATCCGAGGCATCTCTTCAACTGCATCTTTGTTGCCTCGACCCTCTTCAGCATCGACCCTAACTGCTGCCATGACACCCTTTATACGGAAAAAGGTGAAGATGAGGCCAGGGCAGTGCTCCATGACTTTGGTCCCATATGACTTGTCTTTTTCACCTTTTCTTTTAGCACTTGTCACACGACAATAACAACATCTGTAAGATCCGACATCAGTCCACGTGGTTATTTCTTGAGACGGCGAAACTCGCACTGCATTCTTACCATAGCAGTAATGCAGTTTTACTAGCAATGTTCTCTCCATCACAAGTTTAGTATTTTGCAATGCTCATTTGATAGTGGCGTGAATGTCTTCCTCTTATCATGAGTGAATTTTTCATTAGTTACAGCAATTGCTGCCCCACAGCACGATCTGGTGGTGATAATTTGAATTATTTATTAATTTCAGAAATTTTAGAAATCTAAATTGCATCCGAGGAAAAGTCTGTTGTCCAAATATTTTTCTGTTCTCCAGGTAGAATGGTCTCCAGGAGCCTTGATGTTGTGGAAGTTTAATTTCATTAACCTTACACATGTTTGTGCGTGTAGTATACCGTATTTTTAAAGGGGAATTCTTAAATTAATTTCTAATCTTGATGAGTGTTAGACATTTTAATTTTATTTATAAGTGAATTTTAAAGTTTAAAATACTTGAAATAATCCAATGTCTTACAAGAAACCTTTATATATAGGTAGAAAAAGGTGGACGTAAAACGTTAATGATTTACTTTAATAAAAATTTTGCCGGTACTTTTGAAAGTATTTTAGCATCTCCTTACAGAAACTCAGGTCTTCTACTATTTCAAAAAATATTCCAATTTTTAGTTCTTTATATGAATTAGTAAATAAACAATAAATTAAAAATATTTTATAGATTTAAAAAAATTATTGCCTATTAATTGGAGATCCGTCATTCTACCTACTATAAAATACAAATAATTTCTAACGTCTACTAACACAAATTAATGGCAATCCAACAACAAAAAAATGAAAAATTTTCATTTATTTTTCGTTTAACATTTTTTTTTTAGTTTTAATTAATTGAATATTCATTCTATTATCATATGCTGAATAAGACTTTGGTAATAATAGTGCTTTATTCCAAAGTTTATATATCCAAAAGAAAAATTGATTATCTTCCTTATTAGATAATAAAATTTGTTTTTCTCGTTTACATTCTTCTCATATATTATATTTTAATAAAGCAACACTTAATATTTTGGTCTTAATTTTTAAGTATTATTCATCGGAAGATGCAGACAATGAAATAGTAGTAAACAAACATTTATTCAATCTCCATTCAAAAGTTTCATCTGCCAAAAATCGAAAGAGTTTGATGGCAAAAACTGATTGTTAGTGCATATGTTTTCCTCATTATTAATGTGTAGTCGAATAAATAGATATGAGAAAAAGAGAAAATTTTCTTCATTATATTTGGCGAAAATGTTCTGTTTTGAAATTTTCGATTCCAAATTATTTCAATGAAGTCTACAGAAATAAGCTTTCTTTATTTTTCTCCCAATAAATTTTAATTTAGGTTAAGTGGAATTCTTGAGAGTCTTGAAAATAAATTGAATAAAAGTACTACAAAAGTATTTATGGGAATGTATCTAAATTTACTTGAATAAAAATAACTTTTCTTTCTTTTCGGTTAACGTTTTTCCAAAATAATAAAATTAAGAGCTTTTTGTGTCTTAAAAATAAAAACAAATCGTTGTTCTTAAGATTTCCGGAAAAAAACAAATAATTAGTGCTTACTAACGAAAATAGATGGCGCCAAAATGAAATTTGCTTTATCTTTATCATGTTCATTGTAATTCATTTGATTTTACTACTAAAATATTTAAATATTAATTAATTTTTAACTGTTTGAAATAAGAAAGAAATCATAAAATATGTTTTAATCAAAATTAAAATTCAATATGTTTAAAAGTAACGTTTATTCTATCTAATTTCAGAATTCTAATAAGTTTTAGGGAACATAATTAGGATTTCGCTTTTTCAGAATTAAAATGAATTGTCTTCTCTAGAGATCTTCGATAAAAAGGATTTTAATTTAATACAAATTATAAAGAGAAATGGAAGGTAATGGTTTGGGTAAGATAAATAGAAACGGAAGGTAATGGTAGAAGATTAGATCTCGTGGTTGTTTGATTGGAAATTTGATAAAAATTAATTGAAATATGTCTTTCTTACATGAATGTACAATTATTTTTCTGGAAAAAATACTGTCATAATTCTATATTTGAAAACTTAAATTATGTTTCATCAGTATCATTTTTATTAATTATTCTAAACCTATAATTTTCAAAAAATGTTCGAATAAAAACTCCTTTGCAGAAAACACACTGTTATCATACCACCTGACATTTCAAAACCATTCACTGGATTATTTCAAATTTGTTATATGCTTTTATTTCGGTTTACATGAGATACTGTTTTTAAGAATCTGTTAGTAAAGATAATGTGAAAGCTGTTAAATATATAGATGTTTTCAGTATCTTATAGATTTTGTGAGAAGAAAAAAGGCGGTGTATAAATCCTCTTAGACCACATTTTCCTTTCAATTTTTACAATTTTTCCTATAAACTTTTTTTGTTATTAAATTGCAATCGAACCTTAATAAATCGCCAGCCACGAATTATCCGCCATTCAGAATAACTCGTTGTTTTTAGTCAGCCTCGTTTTCTTTCCATAGACAAGATTGTAATTTCATCCTTTCTCTCGTTTATCCAACGTTTATTCAAACAGAATAACAGACAAGTCGTCACTTAATGAAAAAGAAAAGTCAGAAGACAAGATTTACTTAAAGCACAACTTGATTGACATTTCAAACAATTCCAGAAGAAGCTTGAAAGAATGCTAATAAAATAATATAAAAAAAAACCTGCTGAAAGAATTCTGGTGAAACAGAATTTTAGAAGAAAAAAACGTTCGATAGAATTCTAATAAAATAGAATTCTCGAACATTATTGAAAATGTGTCAAATTTCAAACAGAAAAATTAATGAAAAACTTCAGTAGTAAATAAAATGAGTAAGGAAAATATATATTGAATTTTAAGAAACGAATTTTGAATTTTGATTGAATTTCAAATACACTGCTAGCCACCAAAATTGCAACACCAAGAAAGACAAGATATGTTACAACAAAATTTATTTTGTAGATAACGTGTTCAACAATTATAAAATGATTAAATTTATAGACTTCGGTAAAGTGTATTTCCTGCCAAATCAGTAGCCAGAACAGCCACCATTATTGGAGATCACCGCTGTCACACGCCTCGGCATTGATTCAAATGGACTTCGGGTGTGTTTCTGGGGTACAGCAGATCAAGCAGCTTCCACACGTTGCCAAAATTAATTAGGTGTGGCAGCTGGGAATGTAATCTGGGTCAATGGTTGTGCAACCATGGGGCACATGTTTCCTATCGGCGAAAGATCCGGAGAGTGACCCGGCCAGATAAACAATTCAATCTGGTGATTTACAAAGAACCCACTGACAATGCGTGCCACGAGTGGTCACGCATTATCCTGATGAAATATGGCTGTTGGTAAGCCCTGAAGGTAAGGAAGGACAACTGGCTCCAAGAACTCGGAGATGTACCACTGGCTATTTAAAGTACTCGGAAATGCGTACTAGAGTACTGTGATATCCGATACCGCCCCATAACATAATACCCGGTGCAGGACCAGTGTGTTCTGTTCGCAGGTGTTCAGCATCCTCTCTCCACGGTGTCTCCAGACTCGAATGCGACCATCGTGACCAAACAGATGCGTGACTCATCAGTAGAGACAATTTCATTCCATTCTGCCGTCCACATCCTTCTTTAATCGTACCATTGGTTACTGAGATGTCTATGGTTCTGCATAAAGATTGACGAAGCAATGGACGTCTTGCGGACAGATTACTCTGATGTAAACGGCGTCGAATGGTACGCGCAGACACTGGATGATGCGTTACAGACTGAATGTGCTCTGTTATGACTCGTGATGTGGCTGAGTGATCCGTCACTGCCATGCGCACAATTCGCATGTCATCACATAAAGGGGTGCACTGAGGTGGATGCGATCGAACATGTCGGTCCGATCGTACCCTCCTGCATCTAACGATCACATATACGCATTACAGTTGTTTTATTTCGTCCAACTCTCGACTACCAATTTCCCAGAAAGATAATCCACAATCTCGGTAGGCTACTTTCCTTCCTCTGTCGAACTCAGATACTTGATCAAAAAATGATTGTTATTTTCTACAAAACGTAATTGATATATATATATATATATATATATATATATATATATATATATATATATATATATATATATATATATATATTGAAAAACACAATTGCAGAACTTGAAATCGTCGAAATCTCCAAGGCGTAAATAGAGCTTTGAAGTGGTGCCACAGGCTCGCGTGATGTGCGTCTGCGCTGAAATTCTAATCATTTGCAAATCTCACCTCCGCTTAATGTATATTGTAAATTTCATGTTATTTACATGCTTCCTTCAGGGTGTTGCATTTACGATGGCCCGCAGTGTAAAAGTTGAATCGAGTAAATGCGTTTAATTTCTTTATTAATTTATAAAATCACTAAGAAACTATTGAAAAATATTTTTAAATTATTTTCCGAAAAAATTTTGCTTGTTATTAAATTAACTTTTTGCATCAAAGCTGTACACATTGTTATTGTTAGCAATAAAATATCAATATCTAAAAATTTAAAATATTTTAATCTGCTAAATCACTGAATTCAGATCAATGATATTCAATTTATAAAAATTTTTGACATTAAATTTAAAATTCATGTGATTAATTTAGTTACGTAGAATATTTCATCAAATTGCCATTCCTTCATCATAAATTAACTGACAGTTCTCATAAAGTCGTCACAACGTCGATGTCCCTTGAGTGTCTTATTAATAAAATTCATATTTAATAATTTAAATAATATCACATATTATTTTTTCTTTTATTAAAGCTTTCCATGCACTGTGTACAAGACACTTTGAACTCATGAATTTCAACCATTTACAGTTTTCTTGCCAACAATCGATTCAGATAAAATAATCAGCATTGTGAATATTCTGATATTAATATATTTTCAATTAACGTTAATTGATATATTTAGTTTCAAATATAATCATAATTGTTAATTACTATTTGCTTTTCACTCTTATCTCTGAAAATTTAACGATGGATTTTAACTTGAATATATAAAAACAAAAAACAAATTATGATAAATTATTCAAATTATCATAAACTAATGATTCATAATTTGAGTTTTAATCAATAATTTATTTGATTTATATAAATAATTTAAAATATTTATTATTATTTCTCTATTATTTTATAAAAATATGAAACATTTTGTTTCATACAGAATAATCAAAATTCTAAGGACATTAAACATTTTTATATGTATTTTTATATATTCAAACTGCTCCTGCCCACATTTTGGCCTGCATCGGTATGAATACAGGCCGGCTATTCTCGAGGCTGTGCTCCATTGTTTGAAGGCGTTCGGACTCATGGACCAGGTTTGATGTTGTTGTCAACCAGGGGGGATAGTCCACAACGCAACAATATGTAAATGTATAAATCTTTTTTTATTTAAGAATTAGTTAAACTATCAATATATATTAATACCTGATTTTATCGTCATGGCATTTAGACTTCATGAGGCTTTAAACTATTAAGAAACAAATGCCTTGCATGTTTTTATCAGTGATAAAATCGCGACAGTGACAAATCGAATTTTTTCAATATACACAGAGTAAGATCCGAAGGCACAGCGGTTCTTCACAGCTTATAGTATATTATATCTTTAAATTAGAGACGGTTAGCAGCAGACACTGCAAAAATGCCATCTGCACTTAAGACACCAACCAGTATGCAGACTTAAAAATTAATCTTTAAAGTTGTATACATTTTTTAAATACGTATGTATAAACGGCACACGTGCCATATAATCCATGATTCCAAATTCTGAATTTTTTGGCGATGAAAAAATGTTGCCAAGATGTAATACGTAAATATTAGGGTTACCAAAATAGAATTTTCTACATAATTCTTATAAGTCTCCATATGTATGACGTAGTAAAAATCAGGTTGCCAGATACATAAGAAAATCCCCCAAAAAATCGCCAATCTCAGAATTTGGCGTTATGGATTATACGGCACAGGTGCCGTATAAACAATTCACCCTACATATTTAGAATAGAAATGAGCTTTATTCAATGAAAGTGACAATTCTACGGAATTGCTAGTAATATTCATTCGATAACTTCTCGTGCATACTTCGAATGGAATTCTTCTTGAGATTTTCTTTCTTGTTCTTGAGAAAGCAGTGGAATGCGCAGTGTATCAAGTATCCATGGATGTCTAGAAGGAGACCCCAAGCCACAGCCCGATGTAGCCCTCGATGATGCTGAACACTTGTATTCCCTGTAAACGTTTGATAGTGGTTAAAATAGTTATGATGATCCATTTAGTAATTTGTTAAAATATCTAAATATTATTAAATCTATAATAATTGGTGAGATTTTGGCAAATTTTGCAAAAGGTTTAATAATATTATTTTTCTGCCCGTCTTTTTATTTATAAAATTATATATAATTACAACGAAACGCAATAAAAAAATAAATAACTAGCTGTCCTTTAATTTGTCATTTAAGCAAGCACATGCAAAAGTGTGTATATGTGCATGCGTGCGTATGCCTGCGTGTGCGTGCGTGTTAGTGTGCGTGTGTGTGTTGCGTATAAATCTCATTTTTCTTTTTGGCACATTAAAGTTCTATAAAAATATTGCCAATTTTTCTGAATTCAATAATTAAATAAACCATTCCATACCTTTTTGTATGAAGCAGAAAATAAGAAAATGTTATAGCCCTTAAATATAATTAAAATGAAACAATATTATAATTTCTAAAATTGGTGTTTTGTTTCGTGTTTTAAAAAGTTCTATTAATTTTATAATAAAATGATGATATGTGTCTGATTTTCCTGTCCAAGCAATTAACATAAGCTTTTAATATTAGACATTATATGTGTGTATGAGTATAATAGTGTATTCCTTTATTTTTGGAGACTTTTTTGACGCCAAGATATGACTGACAAAATGGCAGCTAAACAAAAGCTAAATTAAAGTACATTAAATTTTATAGCCAAATATTTCTCCAAACCATAAGTTACCCAATTCTGCAAAGAACCTTTAAACATTTATGAAAAATGAAAATAGTGACTATAAAAACAGAAATTAAATCTTGAATTATATATCAATGAAATATTTAAAGTAATCTCATAGAAATGCGCCTACATTATACTTTGGCTTGTGTCTGTAAATTTCAGATTCTGCTGTTACATAATACACACGTAAGCATATCAAAGTCAGCCTGCAATGATATATCGATATTTAGCCACGCGGTTCGGCAATCAAAATGCGCCGACTTGCCATGTGCTTTTAAGTTTACTTTTAATCATCAAAAGAATGGTTTAACTAAAATGAAATACCAGCTTCTAAATGAAAACATTTAATTACACATTAACTAATTGATATTAATCAAGATAACAAGGTTGGAAGTTACACAGACAATGCTTCATAGCAGCACGTTGAATTAGCGAGCATTGGATCGACGGAAGATTCAGTTCCTTCGCATCGCCTCTCTGCGCACGGAGGTCTGCGAGAGGAGAAACGATCAGTCTCGAGGGGTGTAGGGTTTCCCTACTCCCCGGTTTCGCCAAGTGGCGACTTAGTCCTGCTGACTTGAGCACTTTCTCGCTACTTTGGCGAGTTAGTCCGCCGCACACTCCCCCCGCAGTGTCATTGAAAATGCACGAAACGACGTGGAAGTCGGACAAGTCGCCCTGTGCGAGTTGTCTGGACTTTCGCTGACACAGGTTCTGAATGAGTTGCTGAAGGTGATTTACTAGAAAGTTCAGGGGTGATCGCCAAGAAGGCCGGCTTTAAGCGATCCATAGAAATAGTCCGTTTCTCTCCCTTGATGAGTAAATCAAAAGTCTTGTCACCTCTTTGGAGCACTTGGTAAGGTCCATCGTATGGAGCTTGAAGAGGCTTCCTGACTCCATCATGCCGGACGAATACGTGTGTGCATGTTCGAAGTTGTGGATGCACGAAGATGGCTTTTCTCCCGTGGTTAGAAGTTGGAACCGGGCGTATCGTTGAAAAATGAGCTTTCAAGTCCTCTACGAATTGCTTCGGTGAAACGGCTGTAGAAGATGGGTCGAAGAACTCTCCAGGCAGTCGAAGGGTCTTTCCATACACCAGTTCGGCAGTTGTGACTCCGAGATCCTCTTTTAGTGCAGATCGGAATCCCAACAGCAAAGTAGGAAGTGCCGCTGACCACTGGTCTGTGTCGTACGCTTTCAGGGCAGCCTTGAAAGGACGATGGAATTCTTCTACCAAGCCATTGGCTTGTGGATGGTAAGGTGAAGTTCTGACCCTCTTAATGCCCAATAGCTGAGATAGAGCTGCGAAGAGGGTACCTTCGAATTGTCTGCCCTGGTCCGTTGTAATTAGGGTTGGACACCCAAAACGAGCTATCCATTCCGTGAAGAGCTTCCGTGCTACAGTGTCTGCCGTCATGTCTGGTATTGGTACAGCTTCTGGCCACCTTGTATACCTGTCTATTATAGTTAAACAGTAATAATTTCCCTGAGAAGGAGGAAGAGGACCGACTAGGTCGAGGTGTATGTGATCGAACCTCTGTGATTGGTCAGAAAATTTTCCTAATGGAGTTTTTGTATGTCGGTTAATCTTAGATTTTTGGCAAGGAATGCATTGTCTAGCCCAACTACTGCAATCTTTATGGATAGAAGGCCAAATAAATCGCGAGGAAATTAATTTTGAAGTTTTTCGAATACCAGGGTGAGCCAAGTTATGCAACGTTGCGAAAATTTTTCGGCGATATGGTTCGGGTATAAAAGGACGCGCTGTTCCTGTAGATACGTCGCATTGGATAGGAATTTCGCATTCCGGAAAAGTGATTTTTTTAAACTGCAAATTTTTATTTGAATCTAACAGGTGTTTAAGCTCCAAATCATTTGCTTGCGCATCAGCGATTTCCTTGTAATCGATAGGATTTGGAAAATTAATTGCATTTATTCTAGATAGAGCATCTGCAACGACGTTTTCAGAGCCTTTTATGTGATAAATTTCGGTGGTGAATTGGGAAATAAAGTCTAACTGACGAGATTGTCTAGGAGAACATTTATCCGAGCGTTGACGAAAAGCGTATGTCAAAGGCTTATGGTCGGTATACAAGGAGAAATGTCTCGCTTCGAGCATGTGCCTAAAATGTTTAATTGCCGCGTATGCCGCTAATAACTCTCTATCGTATGCGCTATAATTTTTTTCCGTCGGGGATAGCTTCCGAGAGTAGAATGCAAGAGGTTGTAATTCTCCGTCTATTATTTGAGATAATGAGCCTCCTAAGGCGAAATCCGATGCGTCGACTTGTAAAACCAATTGAGCGTCTGGTTTAGGGTGTGCGAGCAGAACTGCGTTGGCAATTAATTTTTTGCAGGTTTGGAATTCGTTTTCCGCGCTATCCGACCATTCCAGTTTAGTTCTATCGTTTTTCCTAGCGCCTTTCAAATACGCGGTTAAAAATGTCTGATGTTGCGCTATGTTAGGCAAAAATCGTCGAAAGAAATTCAGGAATCCTAAAAATCTTTGAAGATCTTTCACTGTTTGTGGCTGAGAATATTTAAGTATTGGTTCTACTTTATCGGGCAGAGGTTTGGTACCGGAGCTACTAATTAAGTGTCCCAGGAAAGAAATTTCTTCAACTCCGAAAATACATTTTGACACATTTATCGTTAATCCATAAGAATTCAGTTTTTCTAGTACAGTTCGGAGATGGATTTTATGCTCCTCTTCCGATTCGCTAAATATCAAAATATCGTCCAAATAGACGTAACAAAATTTAAGTTCGCCTAGGATCTCGTTCATAAATCTCTGAAAAGTCTGGGCTGCTCCACAGAGACCAAAATTTAAAAGTGGAAATTCGTACAGTCCAAAAGGTGTGCATACTGCGGTTTTTTTATGTGTTCCGGATGCACCGGTATGTGAAAATATGCACGGACAATGTCTAATTTCGAAAATATGGTTTTTCCATAAAGTGCATTTGAAAAATCCTGGATGTGTGGAATCGGGTATCTGTCAGGTACTGTACATGCGTTTAATTTTTTATAATCGCCCACGATACGTATGCTTCCTGAATTCTTTACTACTACGTGAATAGGTGAAGACCAAGGTGATTTAGATGGTCTGCAAATTCCCTGGTTAACCATGAATTCGAACTCTTGTTTAACCGTTTCGTATAACTTCGGGTTTAATCGTCTAGGTTTGCTATGTATGGGAGGACCGTTTGTCTCGATATAATGGACGGTATCGTGTTTAACCTGTTTCGTGCCTAGTGCAACCGCTGTTAAGTCCGGGAAATCTGCCAAAATTTTATGATAAGGTGAGTTATTGGAGATTATCTTCAAAGAAAAGTAATTTTTAGATTTTGAAATACTTCCGTTTTTTGATAATTTAGTTATGTTATCGACTAATCTACGTCTTTTAAGATCGATTAAGAGGTCGAAATGCCTTAAAAAATCTGCCCCCAAAATAGGAACAGGAACCGTAGCGATTAAAAATCTCCAAGTAAAATTGCGTCTAAGGCCTAGGTCAACATTCAGTATTTTCGATCCATAAGTTAAGATTTTGGAATTGTTGGCCGCGAACAATTGTAAAGGATCTGGTTTTTGCCTTTTGAATTTATCCGGTAGCGGAATTACCGAGACGTCTGATCCACTATCTATTAAAAATTTTAAGTTGTTCCTTTTGTCAAAAATGTGCAAACGACACGACAGAGCGACTGCCGACATATTTTGATCGACAGCCGCTAGTTTGAGTTTTCCTGGTCAATGTGAGATGTGTAGGAACAGGGTGCTCTGCACTTCTTAGCCTTCTTACCGTACCGTTCGTGGTAAAAACAGTAGTTTCCCCTGCGGTCCTGTGAGCGATCACGAGAAAAACTACGCTGTCTGTGCGCATTACGAGAATGAAAACCCCTATTCTTATCGCGGGAAAGTCGTTCTACCTGTTTGCTTAAGGCGGAAATTTCGTTACGAAGCGCCGTCAATTCATCTAGTGAGTCAGTCCGTCGAGTATTTTCAACGTTAGGTGTAGCAGTACGGCTGAGTTCAAACACACTATTGTCTGCCGGAGGAATGCGCACCTCAGCTATTTTATCAGCCATGCTGGCTAACCTGTCTAGAGATTCCGAACTAATTGATAGAATTGCCTGCATTTCCGCGGGTAATCTCTGTAGCCATAACGTTTTAAGAAAATCGTCCGTTATCCCTGTATTTCCTGCCAATTCTCGCATCTTTCGTAGTAAATGGGACGGCTTATCGGCACCTAAATGCAGTTCAGAAAGTAATCTTCGAATTTGCTCGTTTTCGGAGACTGAAAATTCAGCAATGAGCCTAGCTTTTAAGGTTGGATACCTGTCTGATGCTGGAGGTGCGAGTAAAATATCGGAGACTGCGGATAATGTCTCGGGATCAATAGACGCAATGAGATGGTTATACTTTGTAGCATCATTAGTTACTTTAGCGAGAGCAAAATTACTTTCTACTTGGACAAACCACAATTTAATATTACTTTTCCACAATGGTGGAATTTTCACGGCGAGGTGGGACACGTGGGATCCAACACCCCCTACTGCACCTTCACTCTGCTCATTCGTGTCAGGCATAGTGAATGAAATATAGAAATTCAGAAAAGCAAAAAATATGCGCGGCAATTATATAAATATACAATGATTAAGATGTTTAAATGCACTTTAAATATTCAATATACAATTAAACTCAGTAATAGGAATACGACGATAATCGAGAGAGAACATAAAATTCGGCATTTCGTAAAAAATATATATCTTATCTCATCTTTTAATTTATCGGGGACCAATCACAGAAAAATGATAAAGAAAATTCGATCACATACCTTTTTCATGACGAAATCCAGAGTATCGAGGAAAGTAATCCAATAAACGGGAACCATCCTCATAAAATCACGTTTTTTAAAAAAATACAGGTAGTTAACGATGGTGTTTAATTAAAAGGTTAAATAATTAATTTTAAAAAAGCTGGATTTTACGTATTTTTTGAAGATTAAAAAAGATTACCGGGTCACCAGTTTAGCCACGCGGTTCAGCAATCAAAATGCGCCGACTTGCCACGTGCTTTTAAGTTTACTTTTAATCATCGGAAGAATGGTTTAACTAAAATGAAATACCAGCTTCTAAATGAAAACATTTAATTACACATTAACTAATTGATATTAATCAAGATAACAAGGTTGGAAGTTACACAGACAATGCTTCATAGCAGCACGTTGAATTAGCGAGCATTGGATCGACGGAAGATTCAGTTCCTTCGCATCGCCTCTCTGCGCACGGAGGTCTGCGAGAGGAGAAACGATCAGTCTCGAGGGCTGTAGGGTTTCCCTACTCCCCGGTTTCGCCAAGTGGCGACTTAGTCCTGCTGACTTGAGCACTTTCTCGCTACTTTGGCGAGTTAGTCCGCCGCACACTCCCCCGCAGTGTCATTGAAAATGCACGAAACGACGTGGAAGTCGGACAAGTCGCCCTGTGCGAGTTGTCTGGACTTTCACTGACACAGGTTCTGAATGAGTTGCATCATCAAATTTTCATCGTATTTCAAAACATCAGTAAAAAAACAAACCATAGCTTAGGTGCATTCCAAATATTTGATTATTATACCACAATCAGTATCAATGAAGGTTTACTACTGCCTAATGAGAAACAAACTCCTTTTCTTAAATGTTTAACGGAAACCATGCCACATATAAAAATATAGGAAAACGTATATGGATTAGCAGCGCCACATATTGAGGTGGCTTTACGTTATATTTTAATAACACACTTCAGCTTCGTCTGAAAAGTGTTGTTTAAATTTTGCGTCATTTTACGACATTAGACAATATACGCTTCCCTCTGATACGATGACGATTAAATTATAAATAATATTCATACATGCTTTTAACAATTAATCTATTTTGAAAGCGATAAATATCATTCTTCAAAAAAGTATTTAGAATCAAGCATTCAATGGATTCTACTTGTACTTGAAAATGCGACATAATATGGACAATGGGAATTTATTTTCCACATTTTAATATCCTTACAGATTCCAACGACTACAGTCAATTCTAGAGTTCTTTCATCCAATTTTGCTTAAAAAACTTGATGCATTAAGCATTTCTAGATGTTCTAGTCCAATGAATTCTATTCCACCTTCATATTTCAAAAGAAATGTTCTTCTGCGATCGACCAGAAAAGTTATGTAACAGAAACTATGACGATTTTCTTCAATATTAAAAGAAATCAAAAAGAATTTTATTGAATTGTGTAGACTTGAATTACTCAAAGAAGTTTAAAAACTCTCACGATAAGAATTGTGTATTGTTACAATTGTGTTGTTCAAAACACTGTATCCCGTTTTTGAACAGCTTGTCAAATTTAGAAATTCTAATGATGACAGTAAAGAGTTGATGATAATATTAGGAATAACTTTCTTTTAGAAAGTAATTCTCAATATGAAGGGTTTTTTTATTTGATTTGATTGTGTTTTTGATACAGTATTTCATTTTTTTATTAAGTAATTCATTTGCCCATCGTATCAATGTAATGACAAAAATATTCGCTTTTTTTAAATTAGCAATTTATAATGTCTGTTTCCTGAGACTAACAATTAACGGTAGAACATTACAAAAAACGAGTGGGTAATTTCTAAGCTAATCGAACACTTCAGCAAAAAAATATTTCAATACTACATACCATATACATTTTATAGCATGTGGGGCTAGTTATATTTTATTCCTCAAAATATAATATTTTATTTAAAAATCTTTTTCTATACCAAGTATTCTATTCACAATTGTTACTAATTAATTAAAACAAGCTTTTAATCACTGAAGAACTAATTTCACAAATAGTTAAGTTTAAAATATTACAAGTAAAGTTACAATTACACTGTAAGAAATTAACTTGTAACAAAGTTAACCAAACATTTGAAATAAAAATGGGTATAACAGTGTTTAATTTTTGAAGAAAAAAATACTTTTAATAACTATAAGAAAAAGGTATTTTTAATTTAAATGATCATTTTATAACTTCAATAAACTAAATAATATTTTGTAATTTAATATAAATTTTCAAATGTCCAAGAGTGATAATTCTTAAATATTTATCGAATAAATTATTATCTACAAATTAAAGAAATATTTTTGTAAATAAATTTGGTTATATGACCTTTTTATAGAAATATAATTTATCATCGCCTATATCCGGATTTATACTAAAAGCATATATATGTTTGGGGGAAGTATTAAAAAATGCGATACAAACCGATCCACTGCCGAAAGAATTTTGTTGAACATATCCACATCTTTACACACTCCCTGAAGTGAGAAAATTTTAAATCAATCAAAATTAAAAACAAGAGAAAACTAGATTTCTTTTATAGTGAATTACCTGCTGCAGAGCAAATGAGTCCACTGACACATAAAAATAAGTAATTTTTCTAAAAAGACAATAAATTATTAAAATTTTAAAAAAATTAATTACAAATGATAAAATATGAAAATATGATATTTGCTCTAAAGTTCAATTTCAATAGTTTTTTCATTGTAAATTTTACTAATTCTTTCTTTATATTTTATTGTAAATTTTATAAAAAAAATTAAAAAATTGTGAAAATAAAATGATTAATTAGATGTTTTAGATTTGAAAACTGCGTTCCAAACAGCAAAAATATAAATAAATGTAAATACCAGAAAATATTTTGATTTATTTTCACTCAATACTTGCTAGTACACTCCATAAAAAATGAAGCAATTATGTATGTGTATATATATATATATATATATATATATATATATATATATATATATATATATATATATATATATATATATATATATATATATATATATATATATATATATATATATATATATATAATTGCATTTATATATATATATATATATATATATATATATATATATATATATATATATATATATATATATATATATATATATATATATATATATATATATATATATATATATATATATATATATATATATATATAAGCTGAAATTTTCAGTATTTAAATTTAAATTATAATATAGCATGTAAAAAAAAATGTGTACTAGAAATGTGCATAATATCATGTAAATAACTGACACTAGTAATAAATAATTAACAATGAAGACAAATAAAAAGTTATATAGCGTGATCTTTAAAAATAATGTATAGTTAGACTATATACACCTCTACTATAAAAGATTTCTACGCAGAATTTCAACAATTTACGAAGTTGGGATGGTTAGAATCATCGATCTTCCTGAAGGAAGATATTCGCACAATACAGTAGCAATTCGAGTTCAGCATAATAACTATAGTGTATCATACTTATTACTACTCAAATATTCTCGGACATATCCTCTGCTTACAGAGAAGATTACTGATAAATGAATCCTTTTCTTACTGTTCTTATAGATGAATTTGCGATATATATTTGCAGCACATAATGGCTGAACTAAATACTGAAATTGGACACTTAAATACTGATTTTTTTTAATTTTGAAAAATGTAATTATTTGTTTGTATCAATATAAGTAACTTGTGTCGTTCCGAATTTCACACTTGATTCAGATGATTCTTCATAGGATTTTATGATTTTTTACGAACAGAGAGAGATGTAATAAATTGATGCAAGGAATCTAAAACATTTTGTAGATCTCAAAAATATTAACCATGAAAAATAAAGATCTACCATAATGATAATAAAGAAAATTTCCACAAATCCTTTGAGAATAATTGACTTATTATTTTTAGTTTAAATAAAGATTAGTATTTATCGTAAATATTAAAAATATGTGTGTATAATTAATTATATATTATTCATTCTATAAAATACATATTAGGAGAAAAAATTGCATGTATATTTAGAATTCCATTTTTTTTTTCTCATCCAAGCAACCATTGAATTTCCTCAAATGATTAAAATTGGACAAAATTTTGCTAAAATTTCGTTCATTTTTAATCATTTGAGTTTTTTTGTGAACAGCTGGAATTTTAAATTAAGCACAATAGCTACATTTACTAATGAACAACAATTATATTTCCTCATAAAAGTTTTAGTTTTATGAGGAAATGGATTTAAAAGTAGTATAGATTAAACTTTAATTAAATCTATATACTGGAAGCATAATAAATTCTATATAATGTAACAAAATGCATTGGGAATCCACTTACGTGCAGGGCATTCTGCATTGCGGGTAGCACAGTTCTTTTACTGACTGATCGTGCTCCTTCAAACAACTTTCTGAAAAATGAACATCAATTATCCTCACTTGGGCTCTGATAATGGTACGAGAATAAAGTTACGAGACGGTATCACGCATTAAGCCTGTATAACACTCTAGGTCTATCAGACCTTGTCAAATATTTAATAGGAAAACAATTAATTGCATTGAAAAATGAGTGATTTAGCACTCGAATCTTTTAATAGGTAACGTTTTTGTCCTAACTGCTCTTGAAATGATCAGATGCTGCTTAGACTGCTTTTCTTGTGATTAAATATCATTAATAATTTAATGTTTATTGTTAAACATTGGCGAGTTCAGTGACGCAGCAAAGACTGACAAAATGAAGCATCATTCGCCATGGAGAGCAATTGGGGCCATATTCTCTATCACTGGGTTGCAAGGGCTGCTGGTTGTTTGGGTTTTATGGCGCAAGGTCCAAAAGTGCACATGCTGCTCCAAACATTTGCATCCTGCCATGTTAGAACTGCGTGAGTTGGAACATGACTACCTTCATTCATAGTCCTTCCACGTGAATGTAGAGAGGAGAGTGCAAACTCAGGTGTGATCTCGTCACTTGACCATAGTTCAAATTTATGAGGCGCTTAGTAAAAAGAAAGCATTCCAAACCCGTTGATCTTTAAGATACATTGCGGTGCTCACCTGCACAGCCAAGTGGGTATATAAACACATTGGTTTATCACTATTTAAAACAAAAATATAAATTAAAAAATTAATTAAAAGCAGTGAGATTGTATGGTGTGTTAGTTAATACATACTCACCTTAAATAACGGTCAATCGGTTTCACACATCTCCACACATAATTTACACAATTCATGTAAGTAAAATCCTTACTCTGAGGGCTTACCGATATTTTTTCGGGCAATATATTTCACCTCAAAATTTATTAGCAACGTTTATTAATTAAAACCACAATTAAAGCTAATTTAAATTTACTGAAATGTTGCTTATGTCACCATACTGTCACCAGCTCTGTCGTTTTAAGAAAGAAGGAAAGAGGTTTCTTTCGTTTTGAAATTGTTTCTGCTGCTTAATTGAATTTGGGGTAGAAGAAAATATGTAAAACATCAGATCCTCCTTTCTTCCCCATTCTCATGCGATGATTTTTAAAAAAAATAAGTAAATAATGATCTTCGCTATTTTTTCGAGTTTTGAGAAAGTATTGTGTTTATCCAATGCAGGAGTACGTTTTCAATTTTCCTAATACTCCAATGATTAGAAATGGGTTGGAATATGAATGAATGAACTCTGTATGTGTGTATATATATACAGAGAGAGAGTGAGTGATTTTAAATTGTTTTTTAGAAATTAAGAGGGGTGATAGTACCAATCTATACAAGCAATAATTACATAGGAACATAGCGTCGCATTCCACCCTCAGAGGTAGAAAAAAGAACTCTCACCTGACAGTGCTTGGCCAACACTTACAACAGTGTTGGGTAAACGAATGAGTTGCACCAAAAGTTTCACATCATATTTATTGTTTAGTGAAAACCTCACAGCAAATAGTTGACACCGGCGAAGTAACGACTGACGCACCCTCTCAAAGATTCTTGGTGCCTTATCATTTTTGTCCCCGTCAACAAGGATTCTACCCACGAGATCTTCAGTTGAGTCCACAAGCTTCTTGTACACCAAAGATTTCATGTGCCCCCAGAAGAAGAAAAATATCCAGTGGATTGAGGTTCAATGAAAGAAGGCACAGATACGCTGCGTCCAATCCATCGAGTGGGATTCAAAATATTACAGAACGCGATGGAAAAATGTGCATCATGCATAAGCTAGATGTCTCTAAGGATGGGGAGTGGAATAGCCTGCAATAAACTGGGAAGCAATTGTTCCAAGAAGATCGGTATGTTGCGCTATTCAAACGATCTGGAATGGTGTAAGGGCCTACCAGGTAATCACGAAGGATACCCACCCAGATGTTTATGGAAAATTTCTGCTGGTGTCAACGAGGATTTGTACAATGAGCATTATTGTGAGAACAAACGTGTCGATTGTGTATTTAAAGGACAAATTCTACTCTGATTGGCTTTCTACGGTAACCAATAAGAGCAAAATGCTGCTTCTTTTCTGTGGAAATTTGCATGCTTCCTGTTTTCTGTCTTTCAGAGTGGAATGCGATATATATATATATATATATATATATATATATATATATATATATATATATATATATATATATATATATATATATATATATATATATATATATATATATATATATAATATCAAGGATAAAGGATAACATTTAAAATAGTCATAGCGAAAAGGAATTTTCAAAGGAGTTCCACGTCGCTGTCACATTCGATTTTCGATTTGTTTTTAACTGATTTATATATTTCATTTTTTATAAATCTAAATAAATAGTAAACAGCGTTAAAAAAAAGTATTTTTATTTTCCAAATCACACACACATTTTTCACAGAATTTAGTTAGATATATGTTTTTCCGTATGTATTGTGAATCGTATCTGTGAGACTAATTTTTTTATTTCTTATGATTAACGATACATATTTTTATAAAACTTTAAAATGCGTTCAGTGTCCGACAAGACAGACGAAAGAAAATTAAGAAAACAGAAATGCAACAGGAAAAAAAAACAGAAATATTATTATAAAAGTAAATTTCATAATTTCACACACTTTCTTCTCTATTCACGTCATTAAAACATACATATTTTCACATGATATGTATACTGTTTTTATTGCATGTAATGAGAAGTTTCTTAATTTCAGTGGATACTAAATCAGTCGCTGAGGCATTATGCGTGTATGGGAATCATTTTTTTGCTCTCACTTCTAATGATTCCTCTTAATGGCGGAGAAGCATGAGATGCAGGAGAAATGCCAACAGAAGGACTGCAATCGCTTTCCATAAATATATAGCCAATAAGCGGCCTATGGTTATTGCTTTGATGAAAGACAAGAATTGCCGCAATCTCATCTGCGTTCGCTGCACGAATAAAGGTGTAATAAGATGTCTCATTTATCCTAGAAGTATTACCTTTCAGATATATCTAACGTAACACGCCATCATTAATTACACAAAAAAAATGGATTGAGTTTCGACAAATAAATATCGAAATTTAATGAATTTTAACAAACTATTGTTCAGTATTATCGTCATTCTCTAAATAATAATAAAATGAAGATAATCGTCTTTATTTTTCTGTTCTAATAATTATCTCAGGATATAATGTTTATAAAATATATAAAATTAGATTTTTAAGAGTTTCGCATTAAAGAACGTATACAATGGTTTCCATAAATTAAGAATTGTTCATATAAACTATTGAAAACTGAAATTAGTGCAAAATTAGGTAGATGTTTCCAAATGGCTTTACGCCACAAGTTTAGCAGCCATGGGTTGCTTTAAGGTATTTGGACATTCACTTAACTTTGCTTGCGGTAGTTTTTGTGTAGACCATGGGCTATATCTAAGTGTCACAAGGAAGAAAATCCAAAAACCACCAGCGCATTCTAATAAATTCATATGTATGCAGAAAACTGAAAAAGTTCTGAAAAACTGAATAGTAGTAGAATGACAACTCCCGTCGTTCAAAAATAGCTGGTATTAGATCGAGGCTCTTTTGCTCTTGGATTTACTACTGAACCAGGGCGAATTCTTTTGTTCTTTAGATACTAAAAAATGAATATGTTAGCAATTCAGAAGACATAAAATTTAATTAAAGAATGCCAACGATATATCGATCACATATATGTATATTTATCGATACCAAAGAAGAAAATATCAGTAAAAACTAAATCAAATTCTTTTTCTTGTCTACAACCACGGTAAGTTTAGAGGCGTCTGCTGTTTCATGAAGGAAATATTCTTTCAATGAAGTTTTTCATGTACGAACAATAGTAACCAAAAATTTATCAATGAAATATCACTATGCCCACTTCATCAACTGTGGACCTAGAAGGTAAGCGCTTAGAATGTACTTAAAGTTAACCAACGTCTGCCTTTCTTCCTCAACTGACAGTGGAAGCCTAAAACTGTGGTGGTTCATGATTGCCTCTTATTTAACAACAATGGCTTTCTTTTCTTGCTTTTCTCTTATACAGAGTATCCAAATTTCTTAGAAACTTAGAATGGGTGGACTTAGAGTGACCAAATTTCTTAGAATTCGAACAGAATAGTCGACTTTTTCCCATTAATGTTGTACCTAAGCAAGTCATGTGATTATCACGTGACATTGAATAGTATTCTTGCAGTAATGCCAGAAGTCACTTTGAAGCTGGTTATGAACAAAATATACTAGAATGCCTTCATTAATCCAAAATAGAATGCTTTTTATAAACTTATTTTAAACATATTTATCATATGCAATAGTTTTTTTCAATAATTGTCAAGTAAATAGTCCTTATAATTTTGCAGTTTAGATGTTATGATCTATGCGTCATTATTCTAAATTTCTGTATAATAAGAATTATTTCTCCTTCAAAGCTTCTTATGGTGTGACAAGAAACAAAGTTTCTTGTCAATGGAAAAATACTCAATTTTTATGGACAATTTCAAATTCCTTAGATTTCCGTAATCTAAATTGTGATATCATGATAAAGCCTTCTAATCTGATATATCTCATTGTAATATCATTATTATACTTTATTTATATTTATTTATCTAGTAATTTTTTACATCCGAAAGATTTCTAAGCACTCACAATCATATTAAATATTTTAAAGAAATGGAATAAACAAGCAATATTTATTTTAAATGTCATTTAAGTGCTTCGCAACATGTGCCTAAAACTTTCAGATCGCAGTGGTCTAGGTTCTTTTGGAACCACCCTACCCTAAATCTAAATCTACGTAACATAAATTTTAAAACCAAAGCATTTTAATTGTAGAAAAGATGCCACAGAACATTCAATTAAAGTGTCATTCACTTACTTTCTTCCTCCTTCCAACAGGTCCGGATGTCGTAGATAAGAGACAATCGGTGGACGGTGCAATAGCAATACTTTATGTGAAGGTTCGCACAGCATTCTGACATACAGTCCTAAAACATCATCAAAAATAAAAGCTTCAAATGATCAAATTTAACAGTGAATAGTTTTACCATATTTTCGAACATAATGTATGACGAACAATCAAACGAAAACTGAACACATGGCACAAAGTGAAACATTCTTTTATTCAAAAACAATAGCCTCGTGTGTTAATCAAATTAACTCACTTGGAGACAAACAATCCACTGCAGCACTGTAGAAACATTGATGGATCCACTCTTCTGTTCAAATTAAATCAACGTCCATGAATGACCTTATATAGCGTACTAAGGCCGTGGTGGCCTGGTTGGTTAGGGCACCATTCTCATTATCGAAAAGTTGTGAGTTCAAATCCCTGCTTAACCGAAGATCAGTCGTGTTAGCTTCCGTGGTTCAGTAGCTTTACGCCACTTCCATTTAAGATTACAAAGGGAAGCGTCATTTGCCGTGGGAAGTGGTTGAAAATGTGACCACATTCTCATTCACTGTGTGGCTGGAGCTCCGTGGGTTGGTGACGTGTCCACATTCATATGTGACGTCCAAACTCTTTCCACTGGTGTGGCGTGGATGTGGAGAGGAGGATGCCAGCTCAGATGTGACCTAATTACTTAAACTTAGCTAAAATTACGAAGAGCTTGGTGATGGGCTAGTATTTCAAATCCGTTAACCTTAACGTGTTGCCCCAGGCTTGCCTTATGTATGTATGTATAGCTTACCAAAGATGTGATGGTCTGAAAATAGGAAAGTTCTCATTAAAAAATAACCACGAAAGTCACGAGATAATAATATTTCTCAGAAGAAGGGAAATTATATACCTTTTGTAATTTTTTTAATAAATTTAAAGAACCGATTGTTGAGGAAGAAAAATATCATCAACTACTTTTTATTTAAAAATTAAAGCTTTGTAATGCTTAACTGTAATTTTAGTGTATGTAAAACATCCTCCGACATGAGATGCATTCATTTGTACTATAATAGCAAAATCTTTTCTATTTTGTCATTAGCTACCAACATTTGTTTTAAGCTAATACAATACGTATAACCAAATGAATTTTAGCGCTACGTTGATTCCCTTTCTCCGCAAGAACCAGGATAGTTTATGTAACCATATTTCTCAGTAAAGAGTGAATAACGTACTTCTTGTGTCTGTGTTGCCCCGGTCCGTCTTTCCAGGAGCCCAGAGTAATTCTTGCAATTGGTTTGATACGGCGCAGGAAGGACGTGCACTATACTCTGAAAACAAAATAAAACTAATACAGAATATTGCATTGGTGCATGAAAATATGACTTATAATTACTATCAAATAAGTACAAATATTAAGTTGGGCTAAAGAAATCCATTATTTTATAGGTATATGGATGTAGTGATCAATATCTCATAAAGTTTCAATCAAATAATTCCTGATTTATGCAGTATGACTTACATAAGAGGTCCGATTCATTGATAGAAGGGAATGTTACAACCCCTGAACATCAGGAGACGTTGAGCACCCCAAGGCAGGGGATTGATGTCACATAATGGTTTTAGATGAGTACTGCGGCCTTCTTGACAAGGGTAACCTTGCCAGGAGAAAACGTACTTCGCACATTATGCCCAGAGCCCTCTCTTCATCATTTTCAGGCAACCAGCAGGACTTGAGGGTCATATCGAAGTCAAATCTACGATTGGTTCATCTTGATATTCTCCCCCAACTCATGAATGTTATGGTGGCAGGCAACCAGGAGATGCTGTCACTTTTAAGAGTAGTCACATGAAGCAGACAGCATTATCAAGACTCATTAATAGGCACCTGAAGTGTCTTAGAATTCATGGAAGCAATATCTTCCCCGTGTGTAGGAAATGTAACATCATGCATTTTACCCATGGTTTACTTTCCTGCTTAGGACTTGAAAAGGGGGACTTGTTTCGAAGTAATCTTTTTGTTTTGTAATGTTGTTAATTCATGGATCTGGTTCAGCCTATTAGATAACCAGATAAGATAAGAAACATATCATTTCGCATTAAAAAATACTTTTGCTGTTTATTTGTCTAGTTCATTCAGTTGTGAGTTACAGGGTGCTACAAATGGAAGTCAACATTAGTGGCAACAAGCTACAAATGGTGGTTGCAGGCCAAGTGTGGTGTCTTCTGCTTAGTTCCTGTTTCTAAATTATGAAGACTCACTTTCAGGGCTATGATATCACACCCACTAAATGCCCTATAAGGTGCCATCATTTCTACTCCTTGTAGTGCTGATAAAAGAGAAAAATGCTAGTAACCTGTCGTTATAAAAAATAAGTAACTGCACAATCTTTTTAAGGATTGCGAATCTTCTCTTTTGTAATTCGTAAAAGCAAAAGAAAAGGCATTTCGACAAATGAATAAAAGTAAAGTCTCGCACCCCATGTCATTTACAGTTGAGCAACGGCTGTACTTTAGTTTTCTACACGCACGAGGTTTGTCAAGGTGGATGCTCCAGAGTTATCAGAGCTTTATCTTAAATCGCATGCAAATCAGAAAACTGAGAGCAATTGGAAAGATCAAAACTCAGCGGAGTTAAAAACTCAACTGTAAAATGTTTCCATCTGCCCAGTATGCGTAGTCAGATAGCTATTGCTGTAAAATGCGTAAGTAATATCATGAAATGCCCAAGAAAATACGTCATAACATGTCACGACCTACCTCTCTGACCCCGTAGTTGTAAGTCAATCCAGGCTGCAGACTGACGCCATCGTACTGAAGGTTCGGGATGGTCTCAGGGTCATGTATGGTTAATCTCGCCCGGACGACCGGATTGATTGGGCTGTATTCCTTATTCTCCAGATTTAGCATCATAGAAAGCTCTGATAAAAATCAAACGAAAAATAATTATTTCCATACAATTAAATAAAATTTTATGAAGAACAAATGTAAGTATGGAGAACTCTTAATACCTTTCCAGCTAGGTATCCAAAGTGAAACGAACGTATATTAAATTATCAAGTTTTTTCCTTTTTTAAAAATGGCACATAAATTTGCTCATAGAAATGTTCATAAACATACTATTGTGTAAGATCACACATGTTTGGAATTTTGTTCAACGATATTAAAGCAATTTTTATTTATTTAGTTTTTTATTTAAATAGTGAGTATAAAAAGACCTCCTCTTGGCCTGGTAGGACACCACATTTGTCGAAGTGAAACATTCTGATTTGACCTCATCTACTGATGAAGTACGGGAGACAGATATTTGGAATCCCGTTGTGGATTCCCTAAAACTGTTGTAAGGCATTTCAAAGACAGCACGTTATGGGAGAGCTTTTCCTAGATAATGGACTCTATTTGCATGTCGCAAAGGAGGAAACCCTGAAGACTCCCAAGCACCCACCCTTAAAGATGTGCATGCAAAAGGGAATCATCTCTCTTCCAGTTTTCAGCAATAGTTGGGGACTGGGAACTTTTACTCTAAAGAGTGGTGTCCACAGTGAACCAAGGAAGAGAATATCCTTTCTGTGCTCATCTCTTGAGGAATGTTGTTGGAAATTTTCCGAATTTCTAACAATGTGACTCGTGAAATCGTCCCACAGGAAATGTTATGAAAAGTTCAACCCACATCGCCTTGTTACTCTGTTGTATTGTGTCAAATCACATGTACTAGAACGCCATTAAACTTACTATGAAGTACAAGAAAGAGAAAATTAAAACTTTTCTTAACTTAGATGTAAGTTTAAGAAACACTTTTAAGAGAAAAGCTCCATTTTTGTAAATAAAAGGAAATAATTCTGAAATAAGTTTAACTCCATATTAGGGATGTATTGACAGCATACAGGTGTTTGGAATCAACAAGTCATTTTTAGGTGCCATGATCAAGAATTAACATCCGTAAGTCAGTGGAAGGGATTCATAAGATAACATAGAAATGAAATTGCTATATTTATTTGCTTTATGAACTTGCTACATTTATTTGGAAAAGAAATACATAGCTGATTAATAGATTGTTAAATAATAGGTTGATTTATTTACATAATAACTTCAGTTAAATCTTAATACAGTACAGATACAGTCAAAATATGGCAGATAATTTAATCAATCTAGCTACGCACTATCTAGCTAGCACATTTAACTAATTTTTACTATTAGATATAATTTGAAGCATAAATGTGGCTAAAATGTGTTAGATAAAAATTTTACTCAATCACAATTAGTTAAGTTTTTTTTTTTTTTTTTTTTTTTTTACTAAAATTTAATTTACTTAAAAGTGAAAAATATGCTAGACAAAATAGCTTCATTTAGAATATTGATCTAATTACTTCAATTACACCAATCAGACATAATGTGAGATAAGGATACACTGAAACTATGCTACATAAAATTATTATCACTTCTATCAAAGCAAATATACGGTATTGATGTTTTCTCATTATCATGAATATCATCCAAATCATTTAAATCTGTCATTTAATATTTCATCAAAGATATCCTGCATAAAAGATTTTCTGAAAATTCATTTACCTTATCATTTATGTATCAGGTCGCTTTTGATTTATAATATCTTAGGTAAAATACGTACTCTGTGCGTGTATGGAGGTTGCACGCAATAGCTTAACTATTTGTAACCTTTTCTCTGTCAAATTTGAAAATTCACGTGTTTCACAAATGTTTCCTCAACATTTAAGAAATCACTGGTATTGATAAGATTTTTTTTATTTGTATACTCTTGGGCAATATTCTTATTCATAAACAAGGCAAAAAAAAGTATAAACCACGAAATAAAAGCCCTTTAAAATCATATTCTACAACGAAACGATCAATACTTTTAACATTCAATGAAATCAGCAAATGTACTTACCAGACGAGCGTCCACTCCGTGGTCGAAACATGCTAGCACTGAAAGGTTCAATGGTTCGATTCACCCAACGTGCATTAATGGTATAACAGTTTGTATATTCGTAATTGAAATATCTTCCAATTCTAAAATTTAAAAGCATACATACTTTATTCTAAAATAAACATGCATTCATCCATTTATTTGATCAACAGGATCAAATAAATAAATATATTAATTTTTTTAAAATGTAATTACTATACCACTTCTATAAGTTTCCAAATTATTCACAATGTATGTTGGAAATGTTGCAAATTACTAATCTATTAGAATGTAGTTTGTATTTGAGTATTTATATTTCAATGAAACGATACAATGCTATTATATTAAATCGAAAAATAAAATATTTCAGCAGAGCGCTTAAGTAAACATTCGCAATACAGTTTCAGAAGTTAAGTGTCAAACAGCGTCCAATTTGAACGATGAGGCCGTCGCATCTTTCAATGTGAACTGCTAAGAAAAGTATTCGCCTGTGTGCAAATAACATGTTTCCTAGGCCAACATCCAGAGATTATGAAAAGCTCTCGTTGAGCAAAGGAAAGAATCAATACTTGTTCGAATCTGGTCAGAAAGTTCTGAAGAAGAATCGGAAAAAGGAATAAATTTAGGATTGCTGATATTGTAGCAGAAGTGGGAGAACTCGTAGATGAAAAGCTACCCTGACTGGGTCACCTCTTTCATTGATAGGATTACATAAATATATTTGTTATTTATTACACTTGGACAAGCCAAGCTCGCTAACTGAAGGCTATAAGAAATGAAGTCAGAAGGGTTCGTATTCTGTTTAATCAAAACACTACGAAGGTGAAGGTACATCTCGCCTTTAAGACTTTTATGATAGATGGCGCCACCAGAGGATCCACCGCTCAATTTTGACTCTGATCTGGAAGGGAAGGAAATTTTCTTTTGGCCTCATGACATCCATGGTAACAGCTGAACGATCGATCGCAGGAATTTCGATTCATACAGATTTAATGAGCACATATATAGCATGTACTTGGTGGGTCTTTGGTGGCATTGGGAATCGAACCCAGCCATATACAAAAAACTTACTCAAGATCTTTGGCAGAAGACTAGGAACATGCAGGTCACTAATAAATTGCAAGCCATATTTCCAAACATCACCTCTTTAACAGTTTTACCGATACGAAGTGCTGATGTAAGATTAACTCGCCTTCGTATCGGACACACACGTTTCACACATAGACATTTGTTTCTAAACGAATTAAATCCATGGTGTGAAATGTGTGATGAACCATTCACTGTTTATGATATTTTAATTTCATGTCATGATTTTAACCAACAACGTTTACAATTTTTTAAAACTGATTTTATAATTTTATCTGATATAATAGGAGATTCACCCCATAAAAACCTATTTGCTTTCTTAAGGGGAATAGGTTACATACATTTTATTTAATTTGTATGTTGGATTTTAAAATTTTATACATATATTTCATATTATTTCTTTATATTTTATAAATTGATTTTAAAATAATGTATACACAGATTTTTGTTTTTTAAAATTTAAATGTTGCTTGGGTTTTTAAAAAAATAAATAAATAAATAAAATAAAAATAAAACTTTAAAAAAGTTTATCCTTGGCGCAGCATGTCCAATTTTGGACCTTGCGCCATAAAACCCAACCAACCAACCAGCCATATACAGTAATGGCCAAAATTTGTGGAATTTTTATGAAATTTTTAGCCTTTCAACTTGGTATGCTTGTAAAATGTCTTAATCTTCTTTAAAGAGAAATATTTATATGAAAGGAAATTTAATGTATAATGTAAATAAAAACAGAGAACTAAAATGCCTATGTTACAAAAACAGTTACTCTTGTTTTTGTCTAAAATTTATCATCAATACTTAAATATAGTGTAATAATAGAGCACTAGCCAATCGCGTTTACTGTTTTGAAAATCAATCAAATGTCAATAACTAAACAACAGTATGTTTTCATTTGTCAAAGCACTATTTTGTTGGAATGAATTCTGCAGAAATATGCATGCTAGTTCCACTAAATAGAATAATGCTTTTAATCCTTTTCTCGATGAAATTAACTTAAATCAACGCTGATTCGACACTTGCAAAAAGAAGCAGAATTGTTATAGCGCGAGCAAATGTTCTATCTTAAGCCGAAATTACAAAACCAGTTGGTACGTCAGTGACTTTATCAGATGTTCGAAAGTTGTGCCTAAGTTATGATAAAAAGAAATCATTGAAAAAATAAGGCAATATCAGGTCGAAAAAATGCCTATGTGCTACTGACAATAGAAGAATAAAAAGCACATATCTCAAAGATAGAAAATGTTTCTATGAAATGAACACAATAGATATTTGAGTTAATTCAAGAGTTGTTATTAGGTTTTGAACGTAAAAGTAGAAGTCCAAGGCAAACGTCATTAGTCAGGGAAATATAAATCTTAATCAACGCAAAAAATGAATATAATAAACGAAAAATACATTAAGTTGTCAGAAAATCAGTAGAAGTAAATAATGTGGAGCGACGACAGTAAAGTATCGGTCTTTGGTAGTGATGGGCGCCAATATATGATATGTAGAGTGAGGAAGAGCTAAATCCTGATTCCTTTGAAGTAGCTGCAAAGAACCCAACAAATACCATAGTTTGAATACGTATGCCTGCAGATGGTGTGAGACATTCAAGTCCACACTGATGGCATTCTGAATGTAAAAAATGCATCAATACCACTCTGGAACAAAAATTGATAATTTCCATCAAAGATCTTCCCCATTCAGTGGGATTCAATTCCATACTATAACCGCAAACACATGAAAAGAATGATTTAAAAATAAAGGCGCAGATTTGTTACCCTAGCCGGGAAACAACTTTAATTTAAATCGTTTTAAAGATTTATGGTGATGTTTCTAAGTCTGTATGGAAAATGCGTCCATCAAATAAAATACAACTTACTGAGACGATAATTGCTTCTTCGAATCAAGTGTTTAAGAAGGATGAATTCCAAACATTAATTTGCTCGGTGAAAAAAAACGCTATAGAACTCAATTAAAACAACGGTTATAATACTAAATACTGATTGTGTAAGTGCCACTTTAAAATGCAATGAAATCCAAGATACCTCTAATCTTTTGTAGCGTAACATTTCTCGCAATATAGATATTGAATTTGGATTTTTCTAATAAAATTTTGATCTTTTAATAAAAAAAATAGAGTTAAATTTTGCTTAGTAAAATTCTACATTAAATTTCCTTTAGTTTGATACAGAAGCATTTATATTTAAATGAAAATTAATATATTCTATAAGCACACGAAGTTAACAGATATAATAGATAGGAAACAGCTTCCAAACACAGAAGTCTCTAATACGTAAAGCACTCAGGACTGGTAGTCTTTACTAACTCTCTACTTCAGGCGGCTTTATTTATGCCTAATTTGATGGGAAAATCTAACAGTTTCGCCAAGATTTCTGAAAGGTTCTAAGTCATCTCGCTTAATATTGGTCCTAGAGCTTCCGTAACGGAATTTTCCAGAAAAGTCTAATTTTAATCAAAAAACCTCCAAATCACCACGAATCCCACCAAAAAAACTGCCAAATCGTCAAAAATTTTGCCAAAAGCACGCCAAGTAGAAAAATTATTAAAAATGACGTTTTCAAAGTAGATTACGCTTAAAATTCGCAATTTTTGCCCAACATCTGAATATTTCAACTATGTCAGAGAAAGTTTTAGGTAATCTCGCTTAATATTGGTCATTCACATTCGACGATGGAATTTTTTAAAAATATTTGTTTTTCACTAAATGGTCGCTAAGTCACTAAAAATTTCACCAAAAGCTCGCCAAGTCGCAAAATTATATGGATACCATTTTTAACTTAAAATACAAAAAACACAATTTTTGCCCAAAATCTGGATATTTCAGATCTGTTTCAGATATTTTAAGAGAAATATAAGTAATGTTTAGAAATTTGTAAGATTATCATTTTATATCACTACTTACAATCCATCACAGCTACGATCCTCGAATTGGCAGGAGCGAATTAAACCGCTTTGCGTAGGTCCCATTGTTATCCTGATGGATCGATTTAAATATTTTTAAGCATTCTGCATTCTGGTGATATATGTCTGAAAAAAATTTTGTCTTTTTTACATCAGAATGTTGGTAAAATCAGTAAAAAAATAAATTATCAATTACAGAACTCTATACTATATATGATACAAAACTACAGACAGACAGACAACGAGAAGAAGAGGCCCTGTTCTATTCCTATTGGCTATCAGGTTGTGCCTCTACTTCAGTCTAGAATGTCGGACACCCTGCACGGAGTGCCAGGTGCCCGCTGGGAACCGTAATCTGGGAGCTTGAGCCTTAAGAGGTTCTCCAGAACGCTCGACACATTGTTTGAGAGACGAATGCTTTACAACGGTGGGGCTTTCAAGCCTACAGTGATCTACGCAGTAGACCACTGTATCACAGTTCGGAATACAAATTTGAAATAACAGAATTAATAAGATAGGATCAAGTGAAACAGAAAAATAAATGTTAACAGGATCTAAATAAATTTAAGTAAGGATGGCTGAAATATTTACATAATTTACGAACAGAAATTGATTATAGTTAATGAAATTTAGAAGTTTATAGGAATAAAATGTAATTAGTTCTTTACATGTCTTGAAATTTAGATAAGTACAAAGTACTAGTAATTTTGGAAATTGAAAAACTGGTGATTAGTTTGTTTGTTACTTGAATTGAAAAATTTAGTTAATTTTCGAGATCTGTTGACTCTGCTTCTGAGTTATAAGGTTCCTGTTGGTGAGCAGCCAGGTCTTTACACATTTGGAGTCCTTTTTCATGAAGGAAAGTAATTATTTGTATTAATTTTTTTGTTCTGAACTTGTTCGTTGTGCAGAATTTTAGGAACTGGTAGTTGGTTTGAATAGATGATTTTTTGATATGTAGATCTTTGGTTTGAGGACATTCTGTGATATAATGCAGTAGTGTACCAATTTGGCCACAGATGCAAGATGGAGATCTGGATTTGTTAATTCTGTGGAAGTAGCTGGGGCAGGGCGCATGGTTTGTTAAGATACAATTTAAATAAGGATTGGAATATAGCACATCTGATGAAACTTTTGGTATTAGTCTTCTTGTATGGTGACCATTCGGCGAGTTGTTCCATAGAGATTGCCAGCTTTGCTGTATATAATTTTTAATTTTTGATTTCAGACTGGCTCTGGACCACTTTAAAGGTGTCAACGGAAGAGTTGGATGGGTTGCTGCTTGTTTTGCCGCTTGATCAGCTGCCTCATTCCCCGTGATTCCAGTATGTGCTCTTAACCAACTTAGTTGGATGTTCGTATTCTGGTTGTGAAAAAGTAAATTTTGAACGGATCTTATTATTGGGGATTTGTGTAACGGGTTATTTAAAGCCATTAGGGAAGATAAACTGTCTGTCCAAATTGTGACACTTTGTAGTTTATGCTGGATCGAATAAAGCAGTGATTCTTTTATTGCTAGGGCTTCTGCCTGGAAGACTGAATTATACTTGTGTAGTTTTATGAGATGTTGATGCAGTAGATTGGAGTTTTCAAAAACTACAAATGCTGCTCCTGTTTGATTATCTAAATGAGACCCGTCAGTATAAATATTAAATCGTGTTGTTATCATAACTGGATTAGATGATGCTTTTGGCAGATTGAAAATTTTAGTTTGATGGCTTCTGATAATCGGATGTAATTCATCTTTATTGTACGGATATTCATAGTTAGAGAAGAGCAGGGCAGTGTTGTCTTCAAGAGTTGCATCTTGGCACAATTGTAGGACTTTTGTCTTAACTGTAGTTGCTTTTAATGTTAGGTGCAAGGGTGGAAGACCGGCCAAGACATTTGCGGCAGCTGTTGATGTTGTTTTGAATGTCTTAGTTATTAGTATGGTAAAGTGCCTTTGCAGTGATGACAGTTGGGCTTTTTTCCTTGAGGTTAAGGGCAAAGCCCAAGCTGAAGAACCATATGAAATTATTTTTTCTACTACGGTGCTATATATTATTTTTAGAAATTTACTCTTTAGTCCCCAATTATAACCAATCATTGAGCGTAAGTTTTGTGCGATGGGGAGAACTTTTGGCTTAAGTGATCTGATATGAGCGAGGAAATTTAGATTCTTATCTATTTGGACTCCTAGATAAGGCAATACTTTTGTATGCTTTAGGCTTTTACCTAGTAGGGTTAATTTTGGGTTGGATCTTAAGGATTTATCATGTTTTCCAATTATCATAGCTTTGCTTTTTGGGATGGAAATCTCTAATTTTAAACTTTCACACAGTTTGGAAAAGATATCTAGAGACTGATTGCAGTTTTGTTTGAGATTTTCTTTTGTTGAGCCATTAACAATAAGTAGCGTGTCGTCTGCGAAGGCTATAACTGTAGTGTGATTCGGCCAATTATAATTGAGAATAGCGTTAAAGTATAAATTCCACAGCAGAGGTCCACTTACAGAGCCTTGGGGACATCCTCTTGACTGTTTACAGAACACTTGGCCTCCGTCATAAGACGTGTAAAATTCACGGTCGCTTAAGAAGCTGATAAGTATTTTGACAATATTGGCTGGGGCTTGAAGGGTTGTAAGTGTTTTCTTTAATCCCGGCCACCACAGGGAATCGAAGGCCTGAGAGATGTCTAAGCTTAATAATGCTGAGTAGAGGTTTTGGTCCTTGTTACGATTGATTGTAATTAGTGTTGATTGTAGGGCATGTTCTGTAGACTTATTCGTTATAAAACCAAACTGGTTTGGATGAATGACATTATTTTTGAATACATAATGCTTTAGTCTGTTTAATATTAATCGCTCTAAGATTTTTCCCAAGGCAGGAAGTAAGCAGATTGGTCTATAAGATGTTGCATCTCCTGGGTTTTTATTCTTTTTCAGAAAGAATATTACGTTACTTTTTTGAAGTGTTTGGGAAAGTATGTAAGTTTTAGACATATATTTAGATATTGCAGGAGGAGATTTGGCGCCGTAAGGTAAAGTAATTTCATTATTTGATTGTCCAAGCCGTCCAATCCCGGCGCTTTAGAAATATTTAAGTGCTTGATTGTATGTTCCAGTTCGAAACGGGTGAAAGGAGGGTCTTCTGGTCCAGAAAATGAGAAATTGGAGTTCCTGATATTTGAATGCGTTGGGGTGTCTGTGGCTGGATCATCGGATGGAAATGCAGATTGCAGGAGGTTTTGTAAAACAGATGGAGTGTCTTGGTTTTGGGGTTGCAATGAGTTCAGTGCTTGGAATTTTGTCGGATGAAAACGTTTATTAGTGGCGAGTTTCTGTAGAATCCCGTATGGTTCTGTGTGTTCTGTGCAGAATTTTTTCCAGCTATTGAGTTTTGCTTTTAAAATTTCCTTTTTGTAAATGGCCAAGCTTTGTTTATATAAAGTACTTAATTTCTTTCTTTCCTCTTCAATTTTACTTGATTTTAGGAGTCTCCTAAGTGCTTTGGTCTTACTTTTGAGACTTCTTAGATTTTTATTCCACCAATTCAGTTTATTTATTTGTTTTGGTTGTCGAATTTTGAAGCTTTGTTCAGCTGAATTCTGAAGCACCGATATTAGTTCGTTTGTTACTTTATCTAGATGTATTACAGTTTTGCAAGAATTTAGAAGTGACTCTATTGGTTGAATATTGGAGTGTAGGCATTTTTTAAATTTTTGGGTATTATTAATTGATTTATATCTTTTGTTGAAGAATATGGTTTGCGCTTTGTTAATTTCAAATGTGATGTAAGCGTGATCGGAGCAGGACTCTTCATCGCTTACTGCCCAATTTTGGATAGAGTGAAACGCTCGGTGATTGGTAAGAGTTAAGTCTGGCCAACCTTGGCCATTAGGTCCAGTGAAGGTTGGGTTTGAAGGTTGAACATTGTTAAGAAAAAGTTGCTGCTCCGCTAGAAAGTCTTCTATTATTAGACCTCTATTATTGTTATTGGGATAGCCCCAAAGCACATTTTGTCCATTAAAATCTCCAGAAATTAATATTGGAAGATTCTTGTAAGGGTGTAAATGATGTTTTAGTAAGTCCAGAGTTCTATTTATATCCTCCGCTGGGGAAGAATATACACTACAAAATATAGTTGGTTCTGGTTCAGTGTCTAAGCGTATTATTACGACATCTCTGTGTTTTAGAATGATCAAAGGATTAAGTGGTGATTTGAAGATAATTGCTGCTCTTGGAGCTTGATCAGGGTTTGTTTCGTAGTAAAGTTTCCAACTCAATGGACTTCCTCGTAGTTCTCCCGATTTTGCATAGGGCTCTTGAATAAAAGCTATATCAATATTATTTTCGGAGATGAAGTGAATTAATTGGGCTGTTGCTGAGCGGCTTCTTTGGAGATTTATTTGAACTAGTTTAAAATGTTTAATTGATTTTGAATCCATTAATTATTAGTGGTGAATATCTTGGAGGTGTAAAAGCTAGTGTTATTTATTAGAGACGGAGTAGGACCTTACTAAAAATAGTTATTTCAGTGGTATACTGGGTAGAGTAGTGATCTGTAGATAGGGCAATGTGGAGAATAAGCTTCGTGATTTGAATCAAAGTTTGCTCCATGTTTGTTGGCTATGTAACAGTTAATACAATCTGCATAGTCTGCAGAGCATTCGCTTTCGGAATGGCCATATCCGCATCGACCGCAAACTCTTTTTGAGTTGCAAGACTTACTAAGGTGGCCGAAGTCCTGGCAGTTATAACAACGTATAATTGGCCGATACTGGCGGACGTAGGTTGTCTGAAAGCCAAAATGAATATGTTTCTGTGTAGTTAGAATCCGTGCTAGAATTTTGTCGGTTTCTATAACTAAGTGCTGTAGTTTCTCATTAGAACGATGTGATTTTATTTCTATTATTTTGATTGTTGTATTTTTGTCCAGATTCGGATAATTTGCGAGGATTATAGAAGAAATATTATCTTCGTTAATTGAGTTTGGGGTGTTTAGAAGTATTAATTTTTTGTTTGGTGGTGATGGATCTAGTATGTTGAATTTACTTTCCTTAAGTTGACTTTTAAGTTTTTCTTTGGACTCTGCTGAGTTACATTGTACTTTAGCCACATTTTTACCCCAGATGACCTTCCTAGGACAGATGTTGCTCTTGACATTTTGAAGATTTGTTTTGAGGGAGGTTAGTGATTCCTTTTTTGCAGGTTTTATGATGATGGATGTCTTTAAATCTTTTTCGCTTCTTCGCTTAAGAATCTCACTGTAGGATGGTTTTGTGAGTTGCAAACTGTTATTGTTGCTAACGAGGGATTTCGTTGTCTGTTGTAGTTGTCTTATTTCTTCAATTTTAACATTTATTTGGGCGAGCTGATGGTTGATTTGTACAATCTCTGCATGCTTGTCTGAGCTTGGAGAGGGGCGCAAATGCCCCTTGAGTTGTCCCAATAGGTTTAAAGCCTGATTTCTTTTGTAGCCCGGAAGATTAAATTTGTCCCTTGTTTTTGAAGTGATTATGCGCTCAAGGTTTTCCAAAATGTTGGTGGGAAAAACATCTTTATTTGTGTCGTCATTAGCTGTATGTTCGAAGGGGAAATTAATTTTTGTTCTTCAACAATGGATCTACGATTTAATTCGTTCATTAATGGATTAAGACCCACAATATCCGTGGTCGAGGGGTTCGAAGATGATTTAGACAATTTTAGAGTGGAAGTGATATTTGTAGACAATGCCATGATAGAGAGTTGAAGAAGTGTTAAATTGAGCTGTTGCGAAATAATAAAAAGCTAAGTATTGAAGGAAGGATTGCAATGATACATCGGAAGCGGCCCAGATATCAAGTCATTCCCGCCGCACACCACTCACGCACCCAATGTACAAACCATAAGAGCAAACTCCTGTGAAAAAAAAAAAAAAAAACATATCGATAGCATGGAATACTCTGGGAAGCCATCATTGATTGAGATCCCCATGTGAAGATGTTTCTACTTTTGCTAAGAGTTAACACTAAGCAAAATGACAAAAGCAAAAATAATAATAGTAAAATAAATAAATAAAATGAAATTGTGTGCTAATTTAGCAAGAAATTATGAAAAGCTGGAGGAAGTAAACCAAGAAATGGACTAAAAGTGATATATATATATATATAAATATATATATATATATATATATAAATAGAAATAAAATAAGTAAATAAATAAATAGAAAAAAAAATAAAATAAATATAAATAAATAAATGAAAAAAAAATAAATAAATAAATGAAAAAAAAATAAAAATAATAAAAAAAAAATAAATACTTAAAAAAAAAAAAATACAAGTAAAGGGAAAAAAAAATAAAATAATAGAATAAAATGAAAAAAATAAATTGAAAATATAAAAAAAATTAAAATAAATAAAAAAATAGAAATGAAAATAGTATATAAAAAAAATAAATAAATAAAAAATAATAATAATAAAAATAAAAAAAATAAATAAATAAAATAAAATAAAAAGAAACCAACTAAGATTTACTGAGTAAATTCATTAGGAGCGCATAAAACTGAAAATAATAATAAAAATAAATAAATAAAGTGAAGAAAAGCGCTGTGGTTAGTATTTAGTCTAATTAATTAAGAGCGGGTGTTTTGGTACCTAAAGGGTTAAGGTGCAGTTGAACAAAGGGACATGGAGGGTACGTAAAATCGGACATCACGTTCATCGAGGAAGGAATGAAAACCCTAGGGAGAAAAATACAGATTTTAACAACACTAAACAGACAACATCTAATCTACTAATGATTATTTTTTGAAAAGTAAAAAAGAAAAAAAAACATGTTTAATCACAGGAATCTGCTCCGAATAAATATGAAAAGAATGGAGTGGATTGATAAATATTTAAAATGTTATTGGGATTTTAAAATGAAAATTACTGCTAAAACTCATAGAAAAACACAAAATAATGTCTTGCAAATAAAAGTTTGAAAAATTATAAAAAATTTAACATTTAACATAGAATTATAATATATACATTTTTAAAATCGTTAGAATATCCACTCTAAATAGAATTTATTCTGAGTTGATAGGACAATTAGGGACGAAGTTATCAATGCCTAATTAATAAAGAGGAAGAATATTTTTTTGAAAAACTGCCAAAAAAAACATGGATTTTTTATTTTATTAAAATAATTACAACTTCACACCCAGTCATCCTACCAACCTAATTTGCACATTAAAATGCTCAGAATAAGTGTGCGGCATGAAACAAAATAACACCTGGGCACTTACCTTTTAATTTAGCCTCTCATGTTGATTAATATTGTATCCATTGCACAAAAATGAAAAATAAATTTTTTTTTTTTTTTTTTTAAGTGTTCAATTAATATGGTTGATAAGCACACTTTTTCTTGACGCACTATTACAAAATTTGAGCAGATTGAAAACTGAATAAATTAGCACAAATCCGTTACAATTCCCAATGAGGGGTGACCTTCAAATTAACCGTTGTATCTTTCACACGTAGCTCCGTTGCTGGGGGTGTTCGGCCGGTTGCTGGGCGGTCTTTGTTAGAAGGAACGTCCCGCTGTATTGAGAAAAGCTGTTATATTTGCACTAAAATGCTTTTAAAACTCACAAAAATGATTCGAATTACGTCAAATTTTTACAGGACGTGCACAGTTTGTTGACACTCACAAAGGTATAGAAATTCTACTGTTTCTAGTAATTTTTTATGTTTTTAGAGGGAAAGTTCAGGAGCGCGGGAAAAAGACGTCCTTCTTCCTCGTGAGTTGGGGCTCATGATTCAAAACTACAGAATTATTACACCTTTCAATCAGACAATAAAAATTAAAAATTTTATTTTGCTTTCATATTTATATTGTGAGAGAAAAAAATGTGTGACAGTAGAATCATATTATTAACGAAGGGAAAGCGCTTCTCTGGGAGCAGACTTTTATCTTTAAATTGGTTTATATACATAAAATTTGAAGCAGTAAAGTGTTAGGTTCAGTTATTACTATTTACAACAGAATATCTCCTGAAATAAAATAAAAACCCTATTGTTTTTGGCAAATGGGAGCTTTTTTTTTTGGACTGAAAAGATTCTTTAAATTTAGTTTTTTTTTTTTTTCTAGAAATACAAAGTTTTTAATTAGTAAAACTCTTGTGAGGCCTATCTTGATATGTGCTTCTGATACTTGGACAGTGACTAAATTGGAGGCAGATGCTGTCGCAGTATTCGAAAGGAAAATTTTGAAGAGGTGTTCTTGGTGGTGTAGAGGAGAACATTAACAGGAGAAAAAGGATTCAACTCAGAATTATATCAAATATATAAACAACTGATATTGTTAAATATAAAAAATTACCTCACATGTGCTTCGAATGGTTGATGGAAACACTATGAAAAATGTTCTGCACATTAAACCTACTGAAAGCGGTAAAACCGCAGTTAAAAATAGGATGACTCGATGGAGTCAGATTTTCTTACAATTAATGACAATAATTGGAAGTCAAAAATGTTTTAGAGGTTAAGGTGGAGAAACCTTCAGAGGACGGCATTGCCTCCATTGGGGTGTCTGGCCAGTTATGATGATGATGATATAGAATCACATAGAGATTTAAAATCCTCATATAAATGAGTTGAATTCTCACTTTGAATTATGAAAACACAGTTATATAATTTCATGAAAGATAATATTTAATTAATCTAATGAAAAGAGAATATGAATTACTCTATTATCAGTTATATAAAAAAATCTCATTCACACACACAATACGCAGAATATTAATAAATAACATTTTCCAGTACTCCTTAACACGCGAAAGTAGTTTATCTTTATTTTCAAATAATCTTTAATTATTTGTGATTAACTCTAAGATTTAAGACACATAAATTCTCCTGTCTACAGCGCTGTTTTACTCATCCGAGCTTCTGAGAAATGAAACGGATTATTGAGAAATAATTGTGATACGAAGTCATTATTTCGTCATTATTTCTGTCGTTACAGTTGTGCAAGAATCTCTGAATCTTCTGTATTTTTGAATAATGGAAAGATCCTTTAGTACACGGATTTTCAAGAAATTTTCAGGTAATCTACAAAAATCATATTTGCTAAGCAATCTGTCATTAATAGTTCTGTTTAATAATATTTTACGAAAATTATGATTATAGGATGACTGAAAATAACGCCATGACTGTTACAGAGAAAGATACTGTGACGAATTCCATGAAAAGTTGAATTTGACACCCGACAGAGAACACTTAAAAACTTTTGTAAAACTGCTTTTTCTTTAGAGGTGGAATTTTTTAGTATAAAATGCCGGATTTTGACGAGTACAAGGCAGCACCTACTTCTATACAGACTTAGTTGTTGTTGCTGCAGCATATTTCTCTGTATCTAGCAAAAAATTGGGGTCTGCCAATTAAATGAAAGAAGTCGTGTAGTCTTCATAATTTAGAAAACTCCCCAGTACTTGACTTACCACCCTCAGAAGCATCAGTATTCCCAACTGTTTTAAAGAAAATTGTCAGATAAATCTTATATCCAAATTAAATTAAGATTGATGCATTGCAATTTCTTACAGAGTGTTGGCCATTTTGTTAACATTTCACTAAAATTTGCAAGGCAATAGCCAATTTCGAAAAAAGTATACTACATGTAGTTAAACTTTAGACTTATGTTTTTACATCATATCTAAAAACAAAACGAAAAGAAATTAAAATTAATTTTAAGGCAAAGTTGGATAAAACATTAGTTTTCACACCCCCTCATCGCAACCACAGTCCTGGACCAGAATTTATACTCCTGAACTGAAGACTGCACTGGGGAATTCTGATTTATTGCAAGAAATTGAGACTTTCATGACGCAAGTCTAGATAATCATCAGCCTCTTTGAAGAGCTCCACACTCTTGTATTTAAAAAAAAAAAAAGCTGCACATCACTGCCATCAAAACTGAAAGCTTGGTTAGTCAGTGGCGTCATCTGTTGAGGAGAGTTAAAAGGAATGTGACTTAAATCTGAGTTCATAATTTTATAAATACGCCTTAAACTTCTACAGAATAAATACCATTCTGTTTTTAATTGATACAAGTATAAAATGTTTCATGATTAATTCAACAAAAATATATCAGAATAATTTTAGTAATAATTCTTTGATATTCACAAAAATATTCAACAATAAAATTAAACAAGAAAAAGCTATATGTTAATGGAAAATATGTTTCCCATCAAATTTTAAATGTTGGTATGATTAAAGCTTGTTTCTAAATTTTATTCAAATGATAATTGATTTATTTTTATTTAACTTGAGGCTTTATTAAAGAATAAATAATAAAACAGCTAAGCATAAATGAATAGGAAAGTTTTGAATTGAATTTTAAAATAAGTTTTGTTAATACAGAAATGCATGGCCTTATAGAAAGTAATTGAGTACTTCTCTTATTCACTCATATAAAAAAGTAAAGGTTTATTAAGAAATGAACAAGAAAAACAACTAAAATAAAATAAATAAATAAATGAATAAGTGAGTTTCGAATTTTTTTTTTTAAATAAATTTTGTTAATTCAGGAGTTCATGTCCTTATTCAAAATAATTAAATAATACTCCTATTTCTTCATAAGATTTATCAACCAATTATTTCAAAATAAGTTATCTTGGTTGCAAATGATCTAAATTAATAAATTAGTTCATAAATTATTCGCTAAAAATAAATAAATATTTTATATCGAAATACAAAAATATTTTCAAAATAAAATCGTGACAATTTATGAGAATACATCAACATGCTGAATAAAGAAAAGGACACAGGCGTTCACTAAAATTAATAAAAGTGTGTCTTGAAATGGAGCTTAGTATTTTATCTCACGAGATATTTGTGGGGGACTCCCATTATAGCCCACAGGTAGCAGCACTTGCTCACAATTACTTATCTTATATCGGATCATATATGATTCTTTGGTATTGGATATTAAAAAAAAATTTTCAGGAAATTTTAAATATTTATTTTCGGTTGTAATTTATTTACTACAAATAAAACTTTTGACCCAACACCTTTGAGGATAGGTAATTATACTTTTGATTCGGTAAAACAGTTTAGTTACTTAGGAACTTTGATCTCATGTAACAATGATTTAAAAATCGAAATTAATAATAGAATCTTTCTTGCTAATAGATGTTTTTATGGCCTCAGAAGCCAATTCAAATCTGGATTAATTTCTATAAATACAAAATTGAACCTATATAAAACCCTAATCAGGCCAATTGTTCTGTATGGTAGTGAATGCTGGACCCTCATTAAGACAGAGGAGGAAAAGCTATTGATCTTTGAAAGAAATATTTTGAGGAAGATTTTTGGACCCATCCAAGTGAATAATGAGTGGAGGATTTTATTCAATCATGAAATCAATAGAAAATATAGCAAATACGGTGGGACCGATATTGTAAGAACTATAAAGGCATCACGAATAAGGTGGTTGGGCCACCTGTACAGATACACCGATGCTTTTCCCACCAAAAAAGTGACATTCTCAAAAATCGAAGGGATTCGTCGTAGAGGACGTCCACCCACGCGGTGGCTGGACGATGTTGAAAAAGACCTCAAAATAATGGGAGTCAACCGATGGAGGGCTGTTGCGGCTAATAGAGTCAGCTGGAAGAAGATCAGCGAGTCAGCCTTGGCCTGCAATAGGCTGTTGAGCTTGTGAAGAAGAAGAAGAAGAAGAATTTATTTACTAAAACAATGAACACGATTATTTAGAAAGTTATTCTTCTGTTATACTTTGCAAATAAAACAAAATGACTCACCTCTAGTTATTTTTAATTTATTTATGAGAAAAATTCTACCACAGCATAATAGCACATTTTACAATCTTGATAGTGTAAAACTGAAGTAGCTCGGACGCATTTATGGGCTCATAGACCCGCATTTACCGAAACAAAAGCTAAACTCAGACGATACATCTGTGCTATTGTATATGCATATGAATTGTACCAAGAACTACTGATATCAGACAGTGATATATAAATTTGAAAAATAAAACACTCAAAATAATGATTCCATCAAAATAAATACAGAGCATGAGTTTTTTATTAAATTTAAATTTTCTTACATTTTTTGTTCTAAATATTCTGGGCCCACCAGGAATAAGAAAAGTGTTCACATTTGATCTCAACTTTTCTTTCTTGCTATTTAAATTTCAGTGTTGATACATAATGTTATTTAAAAAAATGAACTGATTTAATAAGACTTACTTCGTCACACTTTCATTTTCGGTCTTTTTACAAATGCTTTTGTCCAAACTGCACCACAAACTTTGCCTCACTCTGAAAACCCAAAAAGAAAAAAGTATTATATTTATAAATTCGCGTGCAGTTATTTTAAGAATGCAAATTAGAAAGGAAACTATGTAAAAGTATGTCTTGCTATCTAACTTAACGCATTTTCCTGTAATAAACAGCCTGCGCATTTATTTTGTTTAAAATAAAAAACACGAAGTCAAAGAGTTTACATAGTTGTATTTTTAATTATTTTGTGTAAAATATATTAAATATAATTATGAACTTTGTCTGAATTCAATTTTGATCAAAGTTATGAATTTGAATTGAAAATAATATATTTATATTATGTAAATGAGAGATGCATAAAATTATTATGCTGTAGAATATATTACAAAATTATAAATATTGCTGTTAAATTACTGAATGTGAACACAAAAACGAATATTCGATTACGCGAATATTTACCGTGTAATGTGATTATTTCTTATAAAATATGGGACAAGTTTCCCTATGCATTGTTAGCGCTTTTTACATTATTAACATTTTACATTTTTTATAGACTCTCAGGCCACCATCAGGTCTCTCTCCTCAATTGCTCCTAGCAGTATTGGGTCTGTTTATCTCTGTCAAATGGCAATTAGTTCTCTACTAGAATAGGGACGTCAAATTGTGCTGCAATGGATGCCCAGCCACTGTGGTATCGCGGGAAATGACGCAGCTCACAAATTGACAAAGGCTGGCTCAGATCTACAACAGCCTTCTCCAGCCTCGGAGTACCATACTGTTAAAAGGGTTATTAAGTTAAATATAGCCTCCTATCGTTGAAATGTTTACAAGATGTGCATAAAGGGGAAAGCATGGGCTTTCTTACTAACAAAGCCTATTCCGTGTAACCTCCACAGAGCTGTGGGAGTGGCAAATTTTCGCCTTAAAACTGGGCATGATTATCTGCATAAACACCTTCACCGTTTGGGTTTGAAGGACTCTCCGATCTGCCCTTTTTGTGAACTAGAGGACATGACTGGTGACCACCTTTACACTTGCCCTGGACTTTCGGACGTCGCAGTTAGAAATTCTGAGGAAGATGACTTTTCATTCACTTCAAGATTGTATTGGGCTGCCCGACAGAGACTGATGGTTGAAATACCAAGGTCGGGCGTAGGATAAAAAATAATAAATAAAAAAATAACATTTTTAACTGTATAGTGTGTTAATAAGTTTTATGTCCCCATTTCATGATCCTGAAAAAGAAGTATAAAGCTGCAATAGATTTATTTTTGAAACGATTTAAAAAAGAAATAATATGCATGACAATTTTTCAATAACATTTTTATTAGTTCTCAATAACTTTTTTTTTTATAGTAAATCTTTCTCTTTGGAAAATATTTTACTATTTCAAGAAAATAGAGGCAGTTTTCCAAAGGGAAATGAACTTAATGATTTTTTAAACTTTTTTTTATCCTTTTCTATATCTTAATTATTTTTGAAACATTTTCTTAAAAATCGGATATTTTATAAATTCGTAGTTCATCAAAAATATGAATACTTTATTCATTAAGTATTGCAATTTTCCATAATATTCCAACCTAATTCATCAAATATAGTCTTTCGAAACAATTGTGTAAACTTAATTTTATTTCCTTTTCTCATACTTTTTTTATTTCATTCAAATTGATGAGCTTTGGTTAATGCTGCCATCTATCGATAGAGAGAGAAGCAATTTTTATTTTGTAAAAACCTTTTCTTTTGAAAGTTTTAACAAATCTCACTAAAATTATTCAGAAAATATTTCTTGAATAAGCCATCGTTAATCAACAACAAAGATTGAAATTCAATAGAATGAAATCATCTTCAAATCCAATACATAATTTTAACTAAAATTATTTTTATAACATTTAAATATTGATTTCTAAATATGAGCACAAATAAAAAATACTTTGATCATTTAAATAGAAAAAATTGAAAATGAATAAAGTTAAGATTCTTAAAATAAGTTAAGACTAAAAAAGTCAATAAATTTAAGATACGAAAATCAAAGGAACAAGTTCAGTATCCCCATACATTGGCGAACGCGGCGAATTTTTTTGTTGCCAAGCTAGGCGCGCGTTTATTAATACGGGAAGTTTCCCGAAGTTCGATCGAAAAATAAGCATTTCAGAAAATTTATAAAGGGAAATAAATATAAATAATGAAATTTTAAAAAGGGAAATAAATATAAATAATGGACTTATTTGATATGAAGTCAAGCTGGCATGCCGAATGGTATACTTATTTCGACGGTACATTTATTCGTTTGTCACCAGTGTCACCATTATCAAATTTTACAAAAAAAGCATCCAAAAAATTTTTTTTAATTTATATAAACTTTAAAAAAGCATGCAAAAACTATTTTTTCAAATATATACATTTTTTAAAATTTAAAAAAAAACATGAAAAATAATTTTTTTTAAATAAATACACTTTTTAAGTAAATAAAAATGAAACACGAATACAATAAAAAAATACATGTCAGCAATAGAATTTAAATAAAATAATCACACTTCTCCGAAATTTGGTACTTATCCCAATTAATTCCCGAAACGATTTCAATAAATTTATTAAAACAATCATCATTTGCAGCTATACAAGCTTTATGAAACATATACATTGCAAGGTAAAATTTAAAATCTGTCTTACGATTATACGTAGGTAAAGAAGCTTTTACATGCCTCCAGGTACTTTCAATTGTATTCGTGTGACATCCTGATTCGGGATCAACAAATGTCAACTTATGGTTGACTTTTAAATGCTCAAATCCCTCCTCAGTTAAACAATCATTTCTCTTCCAACAGTCTGAATACACGGAAGTTTCTGGCAAAATCCAATCTTTAATAATTTGTATTAATGTTTCCTGTGTTTTATTGTGAACGGCAACTAAAAAAACTTTTCCGGAATCCCTCTCAACCCCCCCCCTCCCCATAAAAAACCCACTGACCGTCAACCTTATGCCCCTTATTGTACTTTCGCTTGCCAAATTTGGATTCATCTATTTCAACAATTTTGCCCTTCCTTCCATTTTTTCTGATGAAAGTTCAATGTAATCTAAAATAGTTTCATTAATAAATTGCCTCCAATCGGCCAAGGTCGCTTTTGCGAAGGAATACTCCTCAGCAATGTGTTCCGTTTTACATCCCCGCAAAAAAATTTCATAGGTAATAAATAAAATTTCAAACAATTTTAGTTTCGATTTTGAAAACCACGAACCATGTCTAATGGAGTTTTCAGTATTGCATCGCTTTCCATCTAAACTTTTTTTTTACATACAAAAGAATAATCATCTGAATAACCTTTCTTTGGTGTGATCTTCATTTCAGATCCACATTTTCTACATTTCGCGCGACTTTTAGTAATCCTATTTCCGTTAAAAAATCTATTAATAATTTGGAATCCTGAGCAATTTGAATTAAAAAAATTCTATTAACAATTGCGGGTTTTCCAACTGTTGGTCTAAGTAAAAAATCTATCATTATTATCTTTAATTTTCGCTAAAATAATTTGTTGATATTTTTCAACAACATTTTGAACATGAGACATTTTGTAATTATAACAATAAATAAACAAAAAGATGATAATAAATTAAGAAAACGAAATAAGGAAAAAAGAAAATTTAACGATTTTAAATATATAAAAGAAAATATATCAATAAATAAAAAATATATATTATAAATAAACCAAATAAAAATAAATAATGTAAAAGAAATAGTAAAAAAGAAAAATTTACGATGTTTGGACACTGGCGACAACGAAACACAACTGAGGGAAATCCACTAATTGCAGCAACAACAGCCAACAAAAGTAAAATGGCTACCAATTAAAACGTAGAACAAATAGCAAAGAAAGTTCTCGAAGTTAAACTAAAAAAGCTATTGCCACTGAAAAAAAGCACATATATCACGTAAAAATTATGTAAAACACGAGAAAAGCGATATCTGGCAACCAAAAATAAAAATAGTAACAAAACTAAATTTGGCAACACTAAAATAAAAACAAAAACTGAAATCGGCAATACTACAATGAAAACAACGGTTTCCAGATATGGCGAGAAATCATATGTATGGGGATACTGAACTTGTACCAAATCAAAATTAAATAATTAAGAATACTTCCGAAAAATCATAAATCATTTTTAGAAAAAAATATTCGTTAAAAATAATTTAAAAAGCTTAAATTAAATTTAAATATGAGATATAAAGATAAATAAAAGAGATAAACGATGATCATAAGCTGCAATGGGCATCAAAATTCTTTAAATGTTTAAAAATGTAAGTGTTTTTGCATAATTGTGATAAAAATATAGAAAGGTGGTATCACTTAAGAAAACAATGATATTTATATTGTTTAAAAATTAAATTCATAATGTATTATTTGGAAAAATAAATTCAAAATAAATTAGAAAATATAATAAGAGCTTTGTTATGTTTTATTTTTCCCCTTTATAGACTTGTCCACAACGTATTTTAAACATATTACTTAAACTATAATGATAAACTAATTTATATTATTTGATGCGAGGATATAATACGAGTATTTTAAAGTATATAACATTTTAATTCTTTTTCAAATTTCTGATGTTTATAGTAACTTTTGCTAAAGGGTTTTTCAAATTATAGATTTGAATTTATCAGAAATTATTTAACTGAATAACCACATTTTAATTTTGAAATGTTATTTAATAACATGACATATGCACTCATTTTTGTACGGATAATATTTTCTTCCTAATTTAAAAATTTCTAACTTAAAAAATTAATATATTTAAGATTCAAAAGTCAAGTATAAATTATTAAAAGCACTTCCGAAAAATAATAATTCATTTTTAGAGAAAAATAATCATTGAAAATAATTTAAATACCATAACTTAAATTTAATATATGGGCAATAAAGAGAAATAAAATGGATAAATAATGATCATAAAAACAATTATTTTTTAAGCTATAATGGGCATCAAAGTTCTTTTAATGATTAAAAATGTAAGTTTTTTAATTATTATAATAGAATAGTATAAAAGAAAGTCTAAAATAATAATAACAATAACTACATATATAGATGATTTAATATGAAAAGATATGAAAGTGTTTTTATCAAAGAAGTAAATCCTCTAAGAAAACGAATAAAACAAAGATTTTTTTAAATGTAAACATGAATTTTTCCATTTAGTCCTTTTTCATCAAATGACATTCCAAGTAGTTAGTAATTCATGATTTATTAAATATATAGCATATGCATTTAATATCGAACAAGCATCTAGAACTTTCCAAGAAAGAACAATTGAGCTTTCTAAAAATATTTCCAAGAGAGAACTGTCCTTTCCAAATCCCTGGTCTGGCAGGTGGGTGCAAAAACTATGTAAGGGGCCCATGGAAAGGGATCTTCGCATTCTTCTGAACTGAAATTTTCGGCAGGGCGTGACCTTCGAGAAATACTCTGGAATATCATAGGTAGGGACGCTTATCTGGGGGAAAAGGACATTGACTTCTTACGTCTAGAGGGCACTTCTAAGGTGAGCAAACAAAAGCTTCTTTATTGCCACAGATTCTTGTTCTAAACTTTACTCCATGACAGACAGGAAGTTGGATTTATGAGAAAACTGTTGAAACGAAATCGTCTGTTGAAATTTTATGTGATTGGGAAAAGAACTTTCTCTATCATTTAGAATTTATTCTAAATAAATGCTGCATACTTCTTTCTAATAAAGCAATAACTGTTTATCATCTAAAGAAATTATTACAGATTTCACAATAAAGTGTATTATTAATGATAAAAAATATTGTTAAAAATACAATTACACAGATATCAATTACTTATGTCATGTATCTTTCCACACGAAGAGAAATTATATAATAACACAGATTTAAAAGAAATGCTGCAAGATATTTTAACTCTTCAAAATGCACAGAAAAATAGTGCAAAATTTTTGACGCTTAAGAATTCTTTTTCATTTCTTTAAAGCTATTAAATTATTCATGAAAATATATTAAAACAAATTATAATCTCAAATCTTTATTTAAATAATGTAGTTAACATCTTTTTACTATTTATTGAAATCTTGTTTATAAACTAAAGTGTGAACATCACATTCAAGACTTGAACTTTATTAAAATATGTTGTTAATTACTGATACCTTTAAATTTTTAGTGTATTCTAAAATGTAAAGAAAATGGTTGGAAATTTTAGATTAAGTCAATAGAACAAAGCATTTTATTTGGTGGGGAAAAAATCTGTTCATCTATTTATTAATAAAACGGTATCACACATTCGTTACTGCATAAAGCGCTAGTTTTTTTTTTTTAATTTTGAGATATTTGCAAAAATTTATTAAATGCAAAGAAAATTATATAATAAATTAATAAAATTAACAATATATATAATTATTATTAAATTTATATATATATATATATATATATATATATATATATATATATATATATATATATATATATATATATATATATATATATATATATATATATATATATATATATATATATATATATATTTATTTATTTATTTATTTATTTATTTATTTATTTATTTATAAAATTATATATTATATTATGTATACTATACACATCTCTGAAAACAAAAATTTAGTTTTTAAATTTTCGCTCTTTTTGCATTGCTTTATTTTATTCATCGCTACTCGATTAATACAATATTTTGAAGAACAGTTTAGTGATAAAGTGTTCTATGTGTTAACTTATTACTGATTTCTACTAAAATAATGCAATTCATGTGTATAGCAATAGTTACTAATTAGAACCTCTAGTTTGAATAGTTAATTTTGGTTTGTTACCTTGTGCAATGCTAAGAAAATCTGTTTCTTACATGACTTTACGCAATAGGTTGAACCAAAACTAAACCAGTGACACGACAGCCCATAATGTGGGCCTATAACTGTTTTTTTTTTTTTTTTTTTTTTTGACCGAGTGCCTCTGGAATATGAAATCTATGTCCCGGTTGGAAGATCCGCATAACGCGAAATCCCCAGTGTTCAGTATCCATGCATGTTTGGTACTCAGTTTCATCGACTCACAGACGAGAGCTGAGTAGACCTTGCCTAGCACGAGAATCGAACTGCGCTGTGGGATCTCGGAAAACCACTATGCCACCAGGTTTTGCACAATAAGTTGGCAAAATGTAAAAAGAAAATATATTATGTAACAATTGAATTAATAACAACCATTAAACTAAATAAATTGTGCTATAGATCATCTGTTATAAGTATCCTTACGAATACATATCAAAAATATGTTATAAATATATGTCAAAAGTATGGATCAGCATTTCCTGAATTTGATCATTAAGTTAAGTTGGGCAATGGCAATAATTTTATGGGTGATTATATTTCTTTTGACAGAAGTCACAAAACACAAAGCCAACTGCTTCGGAAATCGGAAGCATGGTCAAATGACGGTGTCAACTTACGAGCAGGCTCTCTTTACTCTGTTAGGGCAAGTATCTTTTCGAACACTATGTGGTAGCATGAGCCAGTTGTAATACTATAATTAATTTCTTAAAAACAGTATAAATTGGAATAATATTTATGTAACTAAAAATAAATTAAAATATGTGTAATTGTATTATTAATCGTAAACAATATTTTAAACACCAAAATATTAATTATTATCTTTTGTTTTATTGTCTCTGAATGCTGTTTTGTATTATAATATTGGTAACTGTGAGTTGTGAATTTTAACTGTAACCTGATAAATAACTGTTTTTACCATATGTTGTTGTAGAGTAGCTTGTAAAAATATAAAGAATGATATTCTTCAAGTTTTCTTGAATAAATTCTTTTAATTGGAGAACATTTTAGCAAATAATTTTAACCAATTATGTGCGTGGATGAGTTTTGTTTCAAAATATTGTGCCCAGGATATTGGACTGACACAAATGCTGTCATTTTCCAGTTAAGCCGAACACGTTGCACTTATAACTCCATCCCCCGCCTACTGAGAGACATTGAACCTGGTGGATCTTTTTTATTGCATGAGGAAGCCCTCTTAGAACGGTTTTTGATTGGGTTAAACACACAGAACCGGCTATCTCCTTTGATCAAGAGTACGACACCTTTCTATTCCACACTACTGATGCTCGATTAGATCAATAATCATAAGAAACAATGATAAAACAGGAACACTAATAAAGATGTTAGACCTTTTAATAGTCTTTCTTTCCATTCAGTAAAATTACTGATTAAGATAATACTTAACTGCTAGAATAAAGCAGAAGGCATTGTGTGATTCTGCCAGTAAGAATGAGGACCAGAGGCTATTCCCTGTTTTCCTAGAAGCGCAAATGTGGCATATTTTTACCTTTTTACAGACCATGACTCTTTGTTGGAGTATTTGAATCAATTTAAACTTTGGAGTTCTCCCTTGTGTCCTTTGTATAAGTATAAATCAATTTTAAACGCTAACCATCTTGACTCGTTCTCTGCAGTTGTATTTTAGTGGAAGGCCAGAGAGCTAATGACGTCACAGTCAATTTTCCGGGCATTTGTAGTAAATAAATAAAGAAAAGTTCCGAGTTTGATTCCAGCCACTGTTCAGTTTTAGGATGTTGAGATTCTGTCTTCTGCAAGGTGGTGGACTGGGAGTTTTCTAGGTTTACTCCCTTCCGACACGTGACTTTGGCCTAACATCTATAAAAAAAGTCATTCCAAGAAGGTACTTATGCTAGGGATATAAAAATGCCTAGCAACAGCATTAAGCCATTAGATTATCCAATACGTGGCGTTAAAACTATTACTTTTCAATAAAAGCTCCTAATGAAGCTTGGAGAAGATTGCTTTCCTATCCGCGCTACTCAACTGGATTCCGCACTCGGTGCTATTGTCAAAATGTCCCTTTTTAATATTATAGCTGTGGGAATTCTGTTTTGATATAGGGTGTAAAGTCTATTGTCTTCGGTAGCGTGAAATACACTTGTCTGTTGTTCTGTTCTTTCTAATTCCAGAAGATGTAGCGTTGCTACACGATCTCCATAAAATCAAAAATTTCTAAAAATAATCTAAGAAAAAGGAATTGAATCTTTTAAAATCTCGGGAGCCGTAAAACCCTAACACCTGAGAGTGTGGTTAGAGGAGGCCTATTCAGCCCTGCACCAATACACCTTGGAAAGTTCCCTCTCTCTCTCTCTCTCTCTCTCTCTCTCTCTCTGTGAAGATGCGTAAAGGATTTGGTGTGATCACTCACAAAAAGCGTTGGAGAGACGTCTGCCTTTTCTTCGAAATATTGAGCTGGTGACACCAACGGGATCTTTTTCTTCAAAGTACCGAGTGTGTTCAGGAGGGATTCCTCCAGGTGCATTTCGATTGAGGAGATTTCTGCGTAAGTGAAGCTGCACGGTATTAGCTGAGGCAGACTTGGCCACACAACAATCAGCGATTTCATTACCATTGAAACCAACATGGAAGGGGGCCCACTCAGGGTGTATTGTGAGCTCATCTGAGCGCATGCTTCTACGCAATACGTAACAGCTGCATTCGCATGTCTTCATGCTTGATAATTAAACTTTTGCCTTGCAGATGTAGCAACTTGATCTTCCGTTTGTCCCTTTTTCACAGCTTTCAATAATTTCAGTGGATTCCAGTTATCCACGTGTTTATGACGTTGAGAAAACAAACTCTAGTTCAAAACTCGAAACAATGGTCACATAAAATACTTATAGTATGCTTAAATTCTGGAGCATTTTGGGGGAGATTAAATAATTGGACTTGTTTATTGATTGGAAATATCACATCACACAATTATTCATCGCACTTCTCCACAAATATCCTCAAAATTTCCTAAAGGTGATTTCAAAGGTTAAAATACCTTTTTGTAGACAACTGGCTTTACACAAATTGTTTTTTGAATAGGAACATTTTTGTTGCGAGTCCGGTCTTTCCCTTCGACCATAACACTGATATTGAAAGATTGAACAAATTTCACAATCTATTAGTCTTTTTTTTAAATAATCTGTCTTAAGTTTGCGAATTGTAGAATATAGGTTTCGATAATTTTTGCCTAAATACTTATAAGAAAACCTCTTCAAATTATTCTGTGTCGTCTCATTATAAACTGATTGAATTGCATCGAAGAGCAGCAAAAATGATATCCCGCGTTTTTCTGATTTTTTTTTTTAATTAATTAATCAATCAAATAATAATGAAAATTCTAAAATTAACGAACAAGAACTATCTTGTCACAAATCTAAGATTAATACAAGATTACATCACAAATTAGAAAAGACTTTTTTGGCTATTTTAATATTCCAGAACTACAGATACTATTTCAATAATAACATTGCGGTATTTAAAATATATAGGGGTTTCCACAATAGTTTTTATTAAAAATAAGTTTTATTCTCAAATTGATAATGAGAGAAATAGTGAAGTTTTGATATTTCTTTTTATCTGCAGTCAGTGGCATAATTGCTCACGTGTACGACACCTATTTTGGAGACAACCCAAACAAAAGGTAATGAGATATAGAATACAGAATGAACTCGTAATAAGAATAAGATGCAAATAACAATGGAAAAAGAAGAGTACACCTTAAAATAATCTAAAATATAGATAATTTTAAGGGCCTAGTTTATATTTTTAATTTTAAGATAAAAATATCTAGTTAAAAATTCAAAACTAGAATTAGATTCGGAAATGTTTAGGTAGAATAATCAGATTAAAATGATTATTTACAATTAGAGTTTAAAAGATGTTATTTATTTCCCATATTTGCATGACAGGTAGAACTTGTTGTGATATGCAAATGATTAGATTTTCAGCGCATTCATACAAAGCAGACGACAGTAGCGACATCTACAATGTGTATAAAACCAGAGATTTGACCGCAGTTTTCTCATACTCAATTTCTGTTTCAACGTTGTTTTCGGCAAAGAAAGTTGTTGTAATGCCTCGTGTAAGAAGAAGAAATGCCTATCAGCACGTGTCTGACTTTGATCGAGGAAGGATTATAGCCTACCGGGATTGCAGTTTATCGTATCGCAACATTGCTGCTCGCGTCGGTCGAGACCCCATGTCTGTTAGCATAATTTGGAATCGATGGGTTCAGGACAATCATACGGAACGTCATGTAGGATCTCAGAGACCCCCATCACTAACCGCAGAGAAGACAGAAATCTTATCCGCATGGTCGGTCACAAGCGATCGTACAGCCACGTCACGAAACCCTGAGTCGAGAAATAGGAGTCATTTGCAAGGCAATAAGTTTCTGCTCGAACAGTTCGACGACGTTTGCAGCAGCATGGATTGTCTGCACGGCGACCATGGCTTCGGCTACCATTGACGGTGCGTCACAGACCGGAGTGCCTTCAATGGTGTGATCAGCGACGAACCTGGACGCGGGAATGGCATCACGTCATCTTTACAGGTGAATCTCGGTTCTGTATGCAGGACAATGATGGCTGCATCCGTGTTTGGAGGCATCGTGGAGAACGCGCATTGCCAGCTTGCATTGGACATCGCCATACTGGCTCATCTGCTGGAGTCATGGTATGTGGTGCCATTGGATACACGTCTCGAACACCTCTTGTTCGCATTACCGGCACTTTGAACAGTAACCGTTACATTTCCGATGTGTTAAGGCCCGTGGCTCTGCCCTTTCTTCGAGGCCTCCCTAATGCTTTGTTTCAACAGGATAATGCACGACCGCATGTTGCCCGTACTGTTCTGCAACTTCCTTGATACAGAACAAGATTCGACTGTTACCCTGGCCAGCACGTTCTCCTGATCTGTCACCAATTGAGAACGTATGGTCAATGGTTGCCGAGTGATTGGCACGCCATCACTCACCATCCACTACTGCCGATGAACTGTGGCATAGTGTTGAAGCTGCATGGACTGAGATCCCCGTACATGCCATACAATCTCTGTTTGACTCCATGCCTAGGTGGATAAATGCTGTTATTGCAGCCAGAGGTGGCTGCTCTGTGTACTGATTTCTCAAGATCTATACATCCTAATTTCCTGTAAATCTAATCACTTGTTCTTTCCACTATAATGTATGTGTCCAATAAATATCGTTCTGTTATTTGCATTCCTCCTTGGTGTAGCAATTTTAATGGACCGCATGTTCCAGAATCTGTTTCAGAGACGAGTCGATCAGACAAAGAGTCGTAGGAAATTGTTGAGAATTTGCTGTGATTCTTGAAGAACCAAACGGGTCCGACGAAGAACATGTTTGGTCGGTCATTGCCATACGTTTTTTGAATGAATCTTTCAACGATTCCATCTGACACGCGTCTGGCGACAGGTCCGAATTTTTCCAATTCCTTTTGCGTGAAGATGGTTCCATATTCGACTCTGACACGATGAACTGCAAATGTTTTTACGAACCAAGAGACTGGCTTTCTGTTGATGCGCAAAGTTCGAGCAATGTCCTTTTCCACAGAGAAACGAAAAGTCTTTGTAATAAAGAGAACGTAACGACAAGATTCTACAGAAACGTTTGTGTGCCGATTGAACGAAACGGCACCTTCCCACTGAGGCAACATCAACCTCTTGATTGTTCAGCGACTGTATGAAATCCGTTGAACGGAACGAGATCTTTTTATACTCGGAATACAAAATATGAAATTTTAAAAAATATGCTTTATCTTTGTCTTCTACGTTCTTCTCTTTCATATCGTAAATCTTCTAGCGCTTCTCGGATTCTTTCTTCGTTAGCCACGTCTAACCAAGGCTGTATGTCAGCCGCTTCGTTCGAACTTGTGACTTCTATGCTTTGCACTGGTCCAGGTTCGATTTCTTGTTCTTCAATTTCAATCAAAACTTCGTCCCAAGTTGGTAAATATCTCCTTGTCGTACTTACATTCGATTGTTGAACTGGTCCTATTGAACGTCGTGGTGGAAATCGTATTCTCAACGGACGCGTTCGATCCGTGGATCTGTCGATGTGATAAACTTGACTCGGACGATATCTCTCGAATGGATTCCTTGGTGGCGGTGAACCACGTTCTCCACTACTCGATGAAGAGCTCACGTGGCGACTCATCACTTGCTTCTCAATTCGAAAGAACAGTAACCGGTTCCTTCGTTAAATTGTTGTCCGAAAAATATTTTATCGGCTGACCGTTTCACAGTTTCAGGTCGAGGCACAGACGTTTTCGTACAAAAACGAGCGTAATTCATTTTGGGCGCTTTAAAACTCAGAACTTCGATCGGCGTTCGTTCCGGATTTTTGGCCAAACCGTCACGATTCAACGGTAAGAGGCTGATCCGTTCTACAGGAACATTGATACTTGCAAATGATCATCACGTCTCGTTCGAATTTCGAATCGCCATTCGTAAACAATTGTCTTTGCAACACGGTCACCAGATTGAAAAAATGTGAAACGATTCCACATTTCTGAAACACGTATTTCAAATCGGAGGCGGCTATCACGTCGTCGATTCTTTTCAACAAAACAGTCAAGTCCTTGGCCGATTGGTACAAAATCCTTTCGTCTTCCACGAGAATAAAACGAAACGTTGACAAGTAAGCGAATCGTCCGGTCTGCAAATCTTTTCCTTTATTAAACGGCATGCCACGTTCCAAATAACACACGTCTGGAATATCATTTCTCGGCCGTTTCAAAAACGCCGTTGCATATTGATGTCGAATCGACAACTGGAAAACTTGAGTCTGGTTGGTGAAAAGCTCGAGTGCATATTTCAAATTTTTGGAAACGTTAAATTCCTTGCTTTCGTTCGTGTAATCAAGATGCTTGCTGTCCAGCGTTCCTTGTGTGTCGGCTTTGGTGATTCAACACGTCAACTGGAAGCCGAACGCTTCACCAGGACAAGGAAAACGTTTTGTACAAGCTCTGAAAAACGCCAAGCACAAATTCGAAATATCGTCTTCTGAAGCACGATTGAAGACGCTCAAATCCGGGACGGATCTTTTCAAGTGCGTTCCAAAATGGTGAATAATTGCTCGAATCGAGTGTGGACGAATCTCGTTCAGAATTTGTTGATAAGCGTCCGGTCGTTTCTTTTCCACGTGAGAAAACAAGACGTCGGCCGCATCCATGGCAGTAGCGTTCACTCGTCAACAACTGCAAACGATCCGTTCGATTGTGAAGTTTTGAAAATTACCAGCTTGAACGATCAGGTGCCACCAAGCGTACGTGTTTCTGAATCCCAAGTACCTTCGGATCCATTCGCCGGCGTCTTTCAAACCAGTGTCCGCATGAAAGCTCGTCGTGTTCAACAAGTCCAAAACATCTGATTCGGGCAACGTGTCAAAAAGATCCACGACCAAGTTACGTGGTTCCACCAGCAACCAGTCTGGAATTTCGGACTTGAAATCAATACACATTGGTTCAGTTGTCACGTTCTTTTCAATATGCTGTGGATTCGGATCATTGTAAAATGCTTCGCATTCTTCGCAAACTCGAATTTCACGTTGCTGCTGAATCACTGGATGACGTCGTCGTCTTCGGACATCATTATGGCAAATAAAATTGTCAAGACATTTCTTCAAATGTTCGCCATGCAATATCTTTTTACCACGAGGCCAACTGTACGTACCACAAAACGAACACGAAATTCTACCGTCGAAATTCGGATCAAAGTAAGCTAATCGATGTTTAGGAAATTCACGAACTTTTATGTGTGGCATTAAAGCAATGTGGACAGTTGATCTCTTGATTGCTGATCCGTAAACGAGCTTTGTACGCTGAATAAGCCGCCTTACAAGCCATTGCGTTTAATCAATCACAGTTCTCTTTATTATTGTCTTCTCATACATTTAATTGCACGGCCGTAAATATGGACGTTCGAACACAAATCAATTGTCCAGAATCAATTATCAAGGAACAAGCAAAACGTTTTCAATCGTGAAGGTCGATCAAATCGTTCAGACACAACGATCGATATTAAAACTGTTACAAGAAAGAACGAACAGCAACAATTATTTACACAGCCACGTGAAATTTTTCAGCACTTGACTTTGAGATCCGACAACTTGATTCCAACGGAACCGAATGAGATTCGCCTAGTAGAAAATCTCAATATATATACGTAAAACATGAAATATAAACTTTTTTTTATTCTGGTCTTTTCGACTCTGGATTCTCCAAATGAATCCTAATATCTGCTCGACATTTGGCACAATTTGCAATCATCAAGTTTATTATTTCGTTCAAACGTTTATTTTCTTCCATTTTTGTTTCGTTCAAACGTTGGATTTCTTCCGTTTTTGTTTCGTTCAAACGTTGGATTTCTTCACTTTGTATTCTCTTCAAACGTTCAATTTCTTTCACTTGTGTTTTCTGCAAACGCGTATTTTCTTCCGATTTCAATTTCACAATCTCATTCGCATGGTCAAGATCCTTCTTCAAATTTTCCATCTTAGACACGAAGACTTCATTACTGGCTTGAAGCTTGTTCAACGTTCTGTGCTGAGAAAAACCTATTTTGAAACAGTCGCCGTCCGAGTTCAAATTCATCAGCGTATTGCCTTGATTTTCTAAATGGTAAATTGCAAATTCCCGAGTAGTCATCGATTCCACAATCTTATCGCACGGTTCCAAAGGATACGACACGCCGTTCAGCCAGCGAACGAACGGTCCGCCCTTTTCGATCACGTACGCTCTCAAATTGACGATCGGCTTCTCTTTAGCAATCCGCTGATTCAACGGATCAAATCTTGGCACGCAATTACGCGTACAAAATTCTTCAGTTTTTCCGTACCAAATATAACTATCTTTCACGCGCTTCAATCGTTTCGTTTCCAGCGAACCGACATCACAATTCTTGGTCGTCTTCTGAACAAACACGTCCAGCGTGCCGTTCATCAACAATGCCATCCAAAACACGGCGTGGGGCACCATCGGCACGTTCAGATTGCTGTGATAGCCGGATTCGCAATTTTCCACATACGACGTCTTGCATTGAGATTTCTTACTGCTCAAATAGCAAATCGTGTTCAAGAAATGAAGCTTAGACACAATCTTTTTCTTGTAACCTTTCTTTTGGTGCACGTCTTTACGACCACAGAATTGAACACGGGCCCATTTCTTGAAAAACGTCTTAGAGTTGTTCGTAACCACCAACATGTGTCTGTGATACGTGTACAGCGGATCCATATTCGGCTTGTGCTCAGCATTGCAAGTGCACCAGTACAGAAGCACGTGCATCGCAGCGTTTTGCATTTCCACAATAAAACTGTCCATGCTACCCGCTCGAACCACAACGTGGAACCATTGGTAACGGGTTTCGTAACGAATGTAACGGCGAATCCATTCACACGCGTCTTTCAAACCCGTGTCAGCGTGAAACGACGTCGGGTTCAGCAAGTCCAGCAGGTCGTCTTCCGTCAACGACTCGTTCGCGCAGAAAAATGGCTCGTTCTCTAACACGTAAACAAGTTCTTCACGAGGTTCAACCATCAGCCAGTCAGGAATCACGTCCGTATTCAGGTCCACGCACAGTCTCATCATGTACTCGTTCCATTCGATCAATGAATGGTGGCTCGGATTACGATAGAACGATTCGCATTCTTCGCAAATTTCAGTCACACGCTGTTCAGCTTGCTGCTGCTGCTGATGCTGCTGTTGCTGCTTCTAAACCACTCGATGGCGACGTCTTCTTTTCACATCGTTCTGACGAATAAAATTGCCAAGACATGGCTTCAAATGGTCGCCTTGCAATGTCTTTTTGCCACGAGGCCAACTGTACGTACCACAAAATGAACATGAAATTCGGTCGTCGAAAGTCGGATCGAAGCAAGACACTCAATGTTTAGGATAGTCACGAACTTTTAGGCGACAAAATGCAATGTGGACAGTTGATCTCTTGATTACTGCCCCACAAACGAACTCGGTACGCCAAATAAGACATCTTTCGCAAACATACACTCGACACGGTCTAAGTACGCTTTATTATTACACACACAATACACATCAACCAAAACGTTCAATATTACAATACGCGTTGCGAATTCTTATTATTATAAACAACCAACCACAAACGTTCACAAACTCACAACACATACATTTCTTTCAACTTCAGCGCCCAATGGACACAACATTCTCTTGAACGAAACCAAACAAAATCAAGCCTCGACACAAACACAAAAAAACAACACAAACAATACATGGAACAAATTGTTAATTATGTTAAACTATTAAAATAGGCCTGAAATAAGTGGAAACTGCCACTGGATTTCTTTTTAGCTACAGCTTTATTTTAAATACGACTTTGGGCCCGATCCAGATGGCCACAAAACCAACGTCATTTTATAAACGAGTGACGTCACCCATCACGTGATCAATGACGTCATCAGTTACGTTCTAATCGTACACGCAAAGCGCTTCATCCAAACTGAGAATGTCTCAAAAATAAAGAGTCTCATATTCAGCGTCTTGCACGGCAAACAAGCTTCTTATCGAAATGCAAAACATTCCAAAGATCAATTGATCTAACCAACCGATTCCAGATCCATGGTATCTTTTCGCCAGCACCTTACGATCCAGACCATTTAAACTGGGAACCAGCATGAGTTTCTGGACGCGTTTCCATTTTGCTCGATGACTTACTAAGTTCAATTGTTTCGATTACCAGTGGCCAAAACGATGGTTCAGCATGTCATTTCGACTGGATCCAAGCACGTTATTTCACAAGCCTATGGTCCAACGGCATCAGACATCCTTTCGATCGATTCGTAGAGTGATGGCCAATTTGCAAACGGACCAGGCATCTCGTCACAAGCAATTGAATAAAGGAGACCAAGTTCTGGTTTCGCGTCGAGATTCACAGGATGCCCTTCAGCGAAACCATTGAATAAAGAACACCAAGTTTTGGTTCAACGATCCATTCGTCTCGTCGAGATTCACGGGATCTCATCAAGCGAAACCATTGAATAAAGAAGACCAAGTTCTGGTTCCGTGTCAAGATTCACAGGATATCCTCAAGCTAAACCATTGAATTAAGAAGGCCAAGTTCTGGTCCCACGTCAAGATTCACGGGATCTCATCAAGCGAAACCATTGAATTAAAGACCAAGTTCTGGTTCCACGTCAGTATTCACAGGATGTCCTCAAGCGAAACCATTGAATAAAGAAGACCAAGTTTTGGTTCAACGTCTCGTTGGGTTGTTCATCTCGTCAAGATTCACGAGTGAAACAAAACCATTAAACAAAGAAGACCAAGTTCTGCGTCCAGAGGGCCACTGAACAAAGAAGTTCTGCATGGTCCAAGTGATTCACATCTTTCCGAAACGCATTCTGGGAAATGAAGCTGGAAGTCCGAACAATTTGGAATATGATCTCGGGTCACAAAGATCTTCAATCATGCACAGTGTCGAATAATAAAGTGATTGGTCCTTTGCCAAGAGAGCGAATGGCGCCTGGGAAGAAATTCTTGTTGCAGCGCTGTTCGACGACAACTTGTCGAGACCAATGGACTGAGCAAGAGAATAATTTAGACAAGCCTGGGCCTTTCACAAGAAACGAATAGTAGTTGAAAATTGTGGCCAGCAATTCTCTGAAGAGATCCGACTTGATGTTGAATCCGATGGACGGAGCCAGAAAATGATTTCACACAAGCAATCCGAGAACTTGTTGCGTCTGGAAAAGCAAGCTCGATAATAAAGTATTGGTGTACAATCTTTTAAAGAACAAACGACACTTGGGAAAAGCTTGGAGATTCGACGACAACTTGTTGAGTCCAAAAAAAACAGAGAATGATTTGAGACCAGCAAGCCTTAAACGTGATAATAAAGCATTGGTCCTTGCAAGACTGAATAACACTTGGGAAAGCTTAGAGATCCGACAACTCGAATCCAAAGAAGCCAGAGAACTTGTTTAACAGAGCCAGAGAATGAATGAGAACAGTCTCATAGAAAAGAAATATATACATACAAGTAAAAAAAAATATAAATATATATATAATAAAAATATATATATAAATAAAATATATGTTTGTTTGTTTTTTTATTTGCATATCCTTATTTTCTTTCAGACTTTATTCTTTCCAATCATTTTCTAACAGTCTATTCTTCTTTCCAACATTCGTTCTTGGCATCTTCGAATTCACTGTGAAAAGATTCTACGATTACTGGCGTTGGTAAAACCATTTCTTCCAGAGCCTCAGGCTTCTTGCTTTCAGCAATTCTTCTTCGTTTGTTGTTGGCGGCCGACTTCTTATTCTTCCCAGCTTCTTCTTGTTTCTTCCATTCGATCACGTCGTGCAAATATTCTCCGACAATGTCGACATAGATCGTTTTGGCTCGATTCATTTCTTCTTCATGTTTGTTGAACACGTCTCGAATCAATCGTTCGACTTGCTCTGGACATTCGCATCCGTTCCGATACATTTCTCTGACGGCCCGTACATGTCTCAGCTTATAATCTTCAAGAGTTCATTTCAAATTGTCCACGTAACCGTTTCGGATCCGATCCACCAACTAGATTGTCGACAGCAAACAGTTCGTAGACGAGCTTGCAAGGATTCTTGGCAAGAATTCCGGCCAGCTTGAGAACATCAGTCGGTTTGGCGAAATCCTTGGCCAACATTCGTTCGATGAACTCGTCGGGATGCTTTTTCTGAATTTCTTGCAACAGTTCGTGAAGACTGGAATCGAAGAGACACGTTCCTTGTCTTATGGTGTCCAGCAAACCGAACCAAGACATGTTGAACGTGTCGGTCGTCAATCGTTTGAAAATCCGCAAGACTATCGTTTCTTTAGTCAAGTGTGGATTGCGTGTGGCCAAGAGCTCAGAAGAGACTAGGGGAATGAGATCCATGTCGTGTCGATCGAAGAGACCAATGAATCCAAGAGAGACGATCCACTTGCTTTTATACTCGAGTCGGATACGGAATGTGAAATATGAAATGTGACTTGATTTTTCTTCTACATGTAAGACGTTGATTCATGTTTGGCAATTCGATCGACCTAAAAAATTGGCAGAGAGCCGTAGCTCTCTGCCAATTTTTCAGCTCCTTTATTTTGTCAGGCCAAAGGAGAAAGCCGTTCGCAATCATTTAAGCTTGTGGAATAATGTATTCCACGTCTCCGTTGTTAAAGACGAGTTCGATTCTTACGACTTTTCTTTCAACGACTTGAAAGTCCAGTGGTGCATCAAAATATCGGGTTCCACATTCCATAGGACTCGACGAAGGAAGCGTTTGAAAAAATACAAGTTATTGATTGGTGACGGACAGCCATCGTCTCGTCAAAATGTGCTGGTAATGGATTCTCGTTCCAAGGACTCGTTGCTGGTGTTGGATTTTCAGCTTCGTTCCAAGGACTCGTTGCTGGCGTTAGATTCTCAACTTCGTTCCAAGGACTCGTTGCTTGTGTTGGATTCTCAGATTCATTCAAAAGATTTGCTGCCGGTGGTGGATTCTCCATTTGCTTGGTTCAAATAATTTGCTGGTGACTGCGTTGGATCCATTCGAACTGATGTTGCGTCCGACATGTGGATCTGGTCCAAAGAAATCTGATACATCGTGTTCTGAAAAGTCCGGCAAGGTCTTTCATAAATCCGAGCAGCACGAAATTGTTCGATCAGTTGAGATGTCAGCTGAGCACGAGGATGATTTTCGTTACATGCTACGAACAACGGACAGCCTTGATTATATGCTTGTCCAATACTATCAGTCGAGCCAAACACTTGGACATGGCCTATGGTGAACAATTGAGTCAGCCGTTGACCACGTTCAAAATATCTTGTCGTCATGACCAAGTTGTGGATTGCTTTCGACACGTCCATTATTCGACAGTTCATGATTCTCGTGGAATAAAAACTCGACGGTATTCCCAGGGATGTATGAAACTTTAATCCAGCCTCCGTATTTGATTGCATAAATATTCTTGTAATTCAAGATCTTGGCAATATCGTAGAGCCTGATGTACAATTTACCGTCCGGTGCGATTAAACAAGACACGGTCAGTGTTGAATCTTCAACGAATGGCTTCAGATCGAACCACATCTTGAAGAAAAAACAAGAGCTGGGAACAAGTAGCCGCAAGAAAAGAGCTGGGAACAAGTTGTCGCAACAAGAGCTACAACACAAATGATCTGGATCCGATCGAACGTCTCCTTTTATATGTGAGGATATGTCAAGAAATAACAATCGAGTCGTGTCCGAACACGAAACAAAAGAGCCAATGAATTGAGAATAAAGAGCGTCTCCTTTTTATAAGGCCAATAGATAAAAATTTGAATAGTCTTTAGTCTTGCAACGTAATTTGTACTGAGACTCATTTTCGTAAGAGAAGAAACAATTCGCACGATTTGAAAACCGAGAAGCAATTGTGACACGCCGCTCTTCCTTTTATACAGGACCAACAGGAAGTCGTTATCAACATGAAAATTTTTGGATCTTGTTTTCAATGTTAAAGACAAACGCTTGTTGTGACAATTGTTTCAACGATTATTATGCTTGTCACATTAATTCGTTTTGAACGAATCTGTTGAAAACAAACACTTTGACCATAGCACAATGACATATTTCCGATTCTACAATCTCCGTGTGCCAATTGCATTGCCATTTTCTATGGTCTTCTTGATTCGCCAACACGTTGAATTTCGGACAACCGTGGATTTCCAAATTGATATTTGGAATATTTAAAGCGTCCAATAGTTCTTTTTCGTATCGACCGCCTTTATATGCCACGACATCTTCATTCGCGTTTTCCGTTCTGTTGTAAAACGATTCCACAATGTCTTCGAGCTCGTTCAATGGCTTGACGTCCCGTTCGTTAAAGTTGGGTCGAAATCTTAGTCCGTGAATTCGTTTGCTGCTATATTTTGCAGTCCGCCAATCTTTCGGACTTAGATAAATGTGACAAAGGTTGAATCGAAATCCGTATGGAACTGGATTTTCGTTGGTGGCTTTAATCAGTCCGAGTTCTCGACACAAGAAATTTCCATCGTGTGCGAATCCGTCCATGTCCATGATCATGCAAATCGTATCCATTGTTTAGTTTCCGTCGACGTCTTTATTATACGTGAATAAAGTAGCACGATTGCTGTGAGACCGTTCGATAACCAAGATTTGTGACCACTTGGTTCATTGGGAAAAATCCACAGACTCAGTGGAACTGATGCTCGAGTGAAATGCAGTCTCTTCTTAAGCCCAAAGGTTCGAAATTTGAAATATGAAACATGAAACATATTTCATATTTTATAATTTCCGAACAAGGCGAAAGACACATCTGGTCAGATGAGCAACGGACTTGACAGGACGCACGCAACGCTTGTGAAATTTGTCTTTTTCCAACTACGTGACATCTTGATTTCAGAATCTGCAATTGTTCGCCTAATTTTAATTTTACGTGATACAAGAAATACTCGTTCGGGTTTAATTTGAATTTCACGTGTTTCGTTCTTTTCAAAGATCCGCATTTTCCGATGTGATCGAAATTTGAAAGAGTACCGGTGCTCACACATTTTTCAGACCGACTGTATGATGTTGCTGAATCGAGATTGCGCTAAGTAACAAAACGTTTACTAAAAGAAAATATTTTCGAGGCTTACCATGATGTTTTGAGACAGTGGCGAAGGGATGGCATTATAGAATCTATACCAGAAAATGAAATTTCGAAACCCGGCCATTACCTTCCCCATAGGCCAGTCATTAAACCATCAAGTACTACAATTAAAGTTCGTCCCGTATTTGATGCTTCCTTCAAACTATCAGGTTACGCATCTTTGAATAAATTTTTAAGTGTTAGACCAAGTCTTTCAGAGCAGATTTATCCCCTCCGTTTAAGGTTTCGTACTGGAGCAATATGAGTTATAGCTGATATAAAACAAGCTTTCTTACAGTTGAGTGTCCGACCAGAGGATCATGATTATTTGAGATTCTTGTGGTGGAATATTGAGGATAGATCAAAATTACAGTTCTTCAAACACTGTCGAGTTGTCTTTGGACTAACTTCGAGTCCATTTCTCTTGAATGCTAGCATTCGTCACCATCTTAGTTCAGCTGAGTACCAAATTGAATCTCTTCAGACGACAGTGGAGAAACTTAATCATGGTTTCTATGTTGACAGTTTAACAATCAGTGTTGAAAGCCAAGAAAAATTAGAACAATTCAAGAAACAAGCTATGGAAATAATGAATGCAGTATCTTTTGAATTAAGATGTTGGGCTCACACTGGAATTGAAGATCAGGAAAGTCAAAGAGTTCTTGGCATTAAGTGGGATACAGAAACTGATGAGCTATATTGCATTAATCATCAAACTGACACTGGATGCAATGAAATTGTTTCAAAGAGAAAACTACTTTCGATAGTTAATAGTATTTATGATCCTATTGGTTTCACTTCACCTGCGACACTCTTACCAAAACTTCTACTCCAAGAAGCCTGCAAGTGCAAGAAATTAGATTGGGACGATGAATTACCATCAGATATGCTAATAAGCTATCGGCGTTGGGCTAGACATTTAGATCTCATTGATAAATGTAGAATTCCTCGTAGAATACTGATTGGAAGTGTAGAAAATGCTACCATGCACATATTTACAGATGCTTCGGCATATGGGTATGCTTGCTGTGCTTTCCTGCGATGCAAATTGGACCAGGAGGTGAGAGTCTCGTTGGTTTCAGCAAAAACTAGAGTAGTTCCCGTTAAAAGGCCTACAATTCTACCTCTGGAGCTTTTAGGAGCGGCCATTGGAGCTAGAATTGCATCGACAATATTAGAAGCTTTGAACTTGCCTTAGAAGACCTATTTTTGGAACGATTCAATGATAGTCCTTGCATGGATTAATAACTCAGAACCCTGGAATACATTTGTGGGTAACAGGATTAAAGAAATACGAAAACTGACAAATGTAGAAGATTGGCGATTTGTCCCTGGAGATATAGATCCAGCAGATTTACCTTCACGCTCGTGTAATAGGTCTGAACTTTTACAGAGTCGATGGTGGCAGGGTCCAAAATGGCTCTATGAAGGCCCAGACGCTTGGCCATACAAAGAGATAATCTTGCCTGAAGAGGCAATGGTAGAACGTCAAAAGACTATTGTCGTGAACCTGAACGTAGAAGCCAAAGAAAATTTTAGAAAAAGATTTTTATATTTTTCCAGTTATCCCAGGATCATTCGCATGACTGCTTGGATATTGAGATTTTGCCAGAATATCAGAGTAAATTCTTACAAGTTAACAAAGGAACTGTCGTACGAAGAAATTGAAAGAGCCGAAGAAGCTCTGATACGAATGATCCAATCAGAATGGCCATCAGATAAACGGGAAAAGTATACCCAAAACAATTCAGTTTTACGAAGAAAATAATGTATTGAAGGTTCGATAAAGACTAATTCTTGGACAAGATCCAGAGGACTTTGTTAGACCCATTGTTCTACCAGATCATCCAATTGTGAGGAGACTCATTGATTGTACTCATAAAGAACTTCATCATGCTGGAATACAAATTACATTGTCTCATCTACGTGAACGATTTTGGATTCCTCGGGGCCGAAGGATTGTTAAAGAAGTATTGCAAAGGTGTGTAATATGTAAGAAGCATACATCAAAGCCTGTAGTGCCAATTTTTCCTGCTCCACTTCCTGTTGATCGAATCAATCGCGTTGCTGCGTTTGAAGTGACCGGAGTTGATCTAGCAGGCCCTATTTTCTTGAAAAGAGGTGAGAAAGCTTGAATCGTGATTTTCACACTAGAATTTTCACACTAGAGTGCTATACACTTAGAAATAGTGACCCCTTTATCCACCGAAGCATTTATGCAAGCTATGCGGCGATAATATGCTAGAAGAGGACGTAGTTCTGTTATGTACTCAGATAATGGAACTAATTTTTTGGGAACGTCCAGAACTCTCAACACTATAAAATGGGAGGAAATTATTGCTGAATGTGCTATTCAAAAGATCAAATGGCATTTTAATCCACCAGCTGCGCCATGGTATGGAGGTTGGTGGGAGAGAATGATAGGCATCGTTAAACAGCTTTTGAGGAAGGTATTAGGACGGGCTTGTGTAACGTACGAAGAAATGGTTACCTTGCTTTGCGAATGTGAAAGTATAGTACACACAATGGATGTCCACTTACATACCTTTATGATGATCCAAATGAGTTGAGGGCTATCAAACCTTCTGACTTCATACAAGATATAAAAGGAAATGAAAGTGTCGACTTGGACATTGTAGACGCAAAACATCTGCGTAAACGCGTTCGTTACTTACAAATCTTACGCTGTCAATTACGCCAACGGTTCCAAAAGGAATATTTGGCAGAACTTATAAGAAATAAAAGGTTACCGTCGAAAAGACATAACCTGTCCCCTGGAGATGTGGTTCTCATTGGTTCAGACAATGCGAAACATTTAAACTGGCCTTTGGGACGTGTTATTGAGCTGTTTAAAGGTAAAGATAACATCGAGCGAGTCGCTAAGTTACGTACAGCCAATGGAGAAATCATTCGACCGATACAAAGAATCTATCCCTTAGAAATGAGTCCGACTGAAATATCAGAAGTCCTACCTGAAAATATTGAAAATGACACTTATATTACTGCTGATAACAACCGCGGGTCCACTAATTCGAATAAGACGTCTTCACAAGCTGATGAGCATCGGGAAGAACAATCACAGGCTATTAAGAAAACCCGCTTTGGTCGAAGAGTTGTTCCTGTGAAACGATTGGACTTGTGAACTATTCTAATGACTAATTTTCTGTGTGTTAAGAATAACATTTTCTTTTCGTTATTATTATTATTTTTTTGTAAGTGACGTTTTGCATTGCAATATGAATGTTTATACGCAATACAAAAGGTGGGAGAATGTTGCCACTGTCATTGTATTGTCAACTTCCTGTTAGTGTTTTATATGCTGGTATTTCTATTAATTATAATTTTGGGTTTGGCAACTTCTTCATTCTGTTCACTATATCAGTTTCGATTACGGATTTTAAAATATGTTACGTTTTCTGGCTATGTCTGCCGTTCTAAATATTTCTTGTAAATAGTTATTTGTACTTGTGCAGTGAAATTCAATGTTGTGCTTCAAATAAAGGATTAAAACTTTAAAAAGTATTACGATTTGTGACAATGTTTAATTGCTTTTAATGTTAAAAAATGTTATAATTTATATATAACATTGTTTAATTTTTAACATTAAAAATGATTATGATTTTAAAGGATAAAGTCATAAAATTTGCACAAAAGTAGGAATAAATACTTAAAAATATTTAAGCGAACATTTTTCCGATTGCATTGATTTTCAATGGGAATAGAGAAAACCGGAAGTATTTGAGATGGCTTCCGGTCAAATAAGGTTTGTTTTTGTTTACATTGAAAACCCCATCCATAAATAATATTCCATTTTAGGCACTACGATTTTTCAGCTCTATAGAAATACCTAAAAATATCCTTTTTAGAAAATAAAATTCTAGTCTTCAGGAATTATACAAAATAACCACTTAGCAATTTTCTTAATTAAAAGTGCTTCAAATATAAGTTGATAATATGAGTGTACATCATTATGAGAACACAAACCTAAGACGCTACCACTTATCGCAAACAATAGTATTTAATGCGATTTCGCAACAATATGGTATCTTTTCCCTGGGCTACGAACATCGTCACTAGACGAATTTATTGACGTCATATAACACTGTGATTAGATGTGATTTTTATAAGTGAATTTCCTTTCCTAATACAAAATTTGCTTCATGCGTAAATAGTCAGTCATTGATTACGAACTATGAAAATTTATCGTTATTTTCTCTAATATGTTTAATTTAATAAAATTGTAATATTCTATTATAATTGCCATTTACAACTCTGCAATTCGTAATTGGGGATGAAAATAATGTCCAGGAATGTATTGTAGACATCGATTTATTTATGACATCATGTATATATATATAATAGATAAAATAATGCTATATAGTCATAATAAAGCTGCAATAGTTATGTAATTAATTACTGGTTTGTTCAAAGAAAAATAATGTAATTTTAATAATACAGACTTTTAAATTATACTTTGGGTACTATCAAACTGACAAGCATTCCCACACACTGCTTTTATTATACAGAAACAGTGAAGATATTGGGTTAACTTCTTTACTTTCTTCCTTAATTTAGATGTGACCAAAGCAATTAAGAATTTTTTCTTTCTAAACAAATCATGTGACCATCTTCGTATGAGACACAAATGTGTTTTCTTTGGGATTTATATAATCAGAATATGTTTACTTATTTCTGTTCATTTACCCATTTGAAATCATTGCCATTGCTACGAAGTTGTAACATTTATATGTCATTTATATGCAAGAGCAATTTAAATAAGAAAGACAAAACAATACTCATTTTGCATCTATTAGATGTTTGCATGATACCTTATCACTTATTAACAATTAATGGATAAATACAGGGTTAGCAAGAAATAAGTTTCCCACTTCAGAGGGCTGTAGAATACGTTCTATTTGTCCAAATGAGATAAAATTTGAACTACAGATAATTCAAATGATGCGCTTGACATTTATTTAAAAAAAGCAATAGTACAAAATTTTGCCGATAGATGGCACTGTAATACTAATGGTACTTATTTGCATATACTGAAAATATGAAAAGTCATTTGCTTTACAGCGCATGCCTATTAGCATTATCTTTGGGTAAAAAGAAGGCGGATTCTGAACGAGCATTAGTTACTTCTCTGCACATCATGCCTTCTTTGCAAGAAAAAGCGCTACTTGTAAAATTGTTCTACCAGAACCAGCAGAACTCCGTTGTAGCTGTAAAAGAATTTCGCCGTATGAAGCAGATACGAAGAGCTCCTCTGCACTTGTTGCAGGACGGGGACTCAGAGGTTCGTAAAACTTTTGCACTTCAGTTCCTTGCTCGAATGGTGGTTGACGTCACTTGGTTATGGAGTATTCTGTGGACTGATGAAGCCCACTTTCAACTTAATGGGCAAGTCAACACCCACAATGGTCAAATTTAGGCAGTGGAAAACCCTCACGCTATCCAGGAAAAACCCTTGCATCCTGAAAAAGTGACGGTATGGTGTGGGTTTACGGCTACTTTTGTGATTGGACCGTATTTTTTGGAAGAGATAACTACAAATGGAATCAAAACCTGTTCGATCACAAGACAACGGTACCAAGATATGCTGAGGGATTTTGTAATCCCACAACTTCAGCAGCGGGGATGCCTTCAGGACATCATTTTCATGCAGGATGGCACACATCCTCATATTGATCGTCGTGTAACAGCTAACCGCTAACACAGCATTTTACTGAGGCACGGGTTATCAGCCGTCATTTCCCTACGGCATGGCCTCCTCGTTCGCCGGATATCATCCCCTGCGATTTTTGGTTGTGGGGTTTTTGAAGGACAATGTCTACCGTAAAAGGCCAGCATCTGTACCAGATCTGAAGGACAGCATTCGGCGCCATATTCTTGATATTCCGACAGACTCACTCCGGTCTGCTGTCGAAAATATGGTTCTGCGATTAATGCACATTGTTGAAAATGAAGGGGGGCATATTGAACAGTTGTAATGCTACTATTTTATTATTATTATTTAACATTTGTAAAGCATGTCAAATGTTTTTATGTGCATTAAAGCGCCATCTATCGGTGATATTTTGTACTATTTTTTAATAAATGTCAAGCGCATCATTTGAATTATCTGTAGTTCAAATTTTATCTCATTTTAACAAATAGAACGTATTCTACAGCCCTCTGAAGTGGGAAACTTATTTCTTGCTAACCCTGTATTTGTCTTTGTCTGTATTTTTGTCCATAGTGTGCGAGTTTTATATGTATATGCTTGTATTAAAATACTTTAGTGGTTCATTTCTTAGGAATTTATTGTGTTTGCTGCTGTGTTGTAAGTGCTTACAAAGGTCTTGTTTAAGAATTGTTTTTTCAATTCTTAAACAAGACCTTCGTTTCTGAAAAAAGTCGATTATGAAAGATTACTTGAAACAAATTTAGAGATTGGATTGTTTAGTAGGAGGACTGATCTAAGCCTGTGAAAATTTTCCACAAGTTATATGCATCATAATTCTCAATTGCTGGAGTTTCGTTATTATTGATGTTGTAGAAACTTTTCGTAGAACCGAAAGGCCATATATTTGATATAACTCGTAAAAGTCGGTATTGTCAAATTACTTCTTACTAGTTTATTCCGGAAGTAGGATTCTCCCTTGATTCTAAGTGACAGAATTTTCCTCTGACCTCTTCCTCCATTAGAGGGTTTTCGTTACTACCTTACCTGTGTAGACCTATTCTCTAAGTGGCGAGAGGCATATCCACTAGCAGAGATGTGCTCAAAAACTGTAGCAAAAACATTCTATTCTGGCTGGATCTCCGAACTTGGAGATGCAGCCAGAATAGATCCAATCCTCAGGTTGACAACAGACCAAAAATGACAATTTGAGTCATTCCTTTTCGATGCCCTTATAATGTTTTGGGGTACCGCAAGGTACTGCACAATTCCTAACTATCCAGCAGATTCCATCGGCAGCTGAAGGCAGCCATAATGGTTCATTTCAGTGCTCAGTGGACTGTTCTACCGACTGTACTGCTAGGAAAGAAGCTAATTAGAAAGAAGATATGGACTCAACATCTGCAAAAATAGTTTTTGGGGGAATTTCATACGCCTTCCAGGTGAATTTCTCTGCTCAACAGAAAACAGTCCTGATCCTTCTACCTTCGCGGAAAAGCTGAGGAAAGCAATGCAACAGCTTTCTCTTCTGAAAACCCAACATCACGGGCTACATGCAGTTTTTGAGAATAAAGAACTGGCTGCATGCACTCGTGTTTTTCTGCGATCTGAAACTATTAGAAAAGGGTTGGAACCTCCATTCCATACGTGGGTCCCTTTGAAGATGTCAGCCGCACTGACAAAATTTTCAAACTCTTAAGAAATGGGAAAGAGATGGCAATTAATATAGACAGACTGAAATCTGTCTACTTACTAAAAGAACAGGCAGACATTCCAACTGTTGTGAGCAGAGAAACTTCATCCCATCAGTTGGAAGCAGTACCCGTCCCAGTCAAGACCATCAAACAAATGTTACGAACAAAAAGAACTACACAGCACGCGGAGCTGGGAACTGTGCTCTTTTTGGAGCAAAAGGAGCTTAGTAGAAGTCTAACATCACTAAAAATTAATAGGTATTGCAGTCAAAAATTATTGAATGTAAAAAATATATATATATATTTGATAAACTTTTCCTTTATTAACTCAAATATCAATTTTAGTATAGTTTATAACTTTTTTGTAAATTATGTGTAACAAGTTTTAAAAAGATTAACGGTCCTTATTATATTAATTGATTTATTTTGTTTCATATGATGCTTTCTAAAAAGTATCACTAAATTTATTATTTAAAAGAAACCATGATATTAAATGAAATTTATTCTTTCTAAAAAATATTATGAATATAAATATCGATTTCAATTTTAAATTATGATTATATTTGTTACTAATAAAATTATATCCCTTAAATGTTCTCATGTCTTTTTTTAGTGATTTTTTAAATAAATTTAATTTAATTATTTCACGTATAAACATATAAATATGTGCGTGTTTCTTAAGGTTTAATGATAGCTTCATAATGCCAAGGTAAAATTTAAAAACGTGACTGGCGCCATAGTTCTTTTGTCAGTCATCGTGCATTGTGCAACACATATTATGAGAAAGCTTTTGCATCAGATGATTAAATCAGTGTAACTAATTATACAGTGCGTAAATCCTGAATGCATTTGATTAAAGAGTGAATCGAAATGTATGTTTCCAAGAAAATAATTAATGCCAATTATTTGGTAAATGCTTTGTATCTTCTTGGTTTTCGTAAATTACAAACAGGAAGATCTGGATCAATGAATAGAATTGTGCATATATTCTTCACTGTTCTATTTCACATTTGTGTAGTATGCACATGTGTAAAATACTTTTATCAAATTTTAAATATTTGTGACACTTTATACTGCAAGAAAAAATTTGTGGCAGAAACTATTAAGTATATCTGTATTTGGTTAAGTTGGTACTCTTTGCACCATAACAAAATTAAATTTAATAGTATGCTAAAAAAATGGAATTATATTGAAAAGAGATACAAACTCTTATTCAAGAAATGTAAATACTTAGCTACCATTTCAGCGTTTATATTATTAGCAATTTTCTTCGCAATGGTAAGCATAGTTATTTTCACACTTAATAAAAATGAAGAATTAATAGATTTATCTCTTAGGACTATAACAACAAACTTTCATGTTACGTTGACTCATCAACTTAAATTTCTGATTTCAATTATTTATCTCTTTCTGGTCAAAGCATTTCCTGAGTTTATGTTATCACAATTAACCTTGTATTATATTTATTGTTGCATTACAGCAACAAAGCTACTTGAAGAATGCTCACGTCGATTTAAGATGATATCGCAACTTACTAAACTTCAAATACTACTTTTCTTGGAGGAATATGAACAAATTCACGAATTGATAGATCTGATGGAAGCATGCCTGTCCCCTTGTGCATTATGCATAATTTCATTCCATTGCATACAAATCATTCCTTTATTTTCTTTTGCTTTTGGAAGTAATGCTTATATTACATTAAATTTACTATCTGTAGTTTCCTGTGTGTGGTTCTTCGCGATGCCACTTTTTGCAACTAAAGTCCACGAATCGGATCAAAGCTTGCGAAATATTGTCAATGAAGAAGCCTTTAAGCTGATGAAATCGGATCATTCTCAGAAAGATGGTAAATTCCTACATAAAATGCTCATTTCGAAACGAGAATTGGATTTCAGTGCTTGGGGATTTTTCCTGTTTACCAAGAAGTTTACCCTATCTTCGTTGGGGATTTTGATAACTTATAATTTTCTACTAGAGCAACTAAATCCATGAACTTAATCAAGAATGTGATAAGAAAATTTTTTTAAATATTCTTTCACTACTGTGCATTAAATAGTAAGAAATTCATAAGTGTTGTTTTCTAAAAATATCGCGAAAATTATTGCCTAATCTATAATAAGTAACTACTATGCAGTTATTGCTTAATTTATAATAAAGAACTTTGCATCAAATGGGAGAAAATACATATCTGATGTTTTCTAAAAATATGAAAATTCTTGCTTAATTTATAATACATAACTACTATGCATCTATAAATACTACGCAGTTATTGCTTAATTTATAATAAAGAACTGTGCATCAAATAGGAAAAAATACACATATCTGGTGTTTTCTAAAAATATCATGAAAATTCTTTCTTAATTTATAATACATAACTACTATTGCATTTATAACTACTACGCAGTTATTGCTTAATTTATAATAAAGAACTGTGCATCAAATAGGAGAAAATACATATCTGATGTTTCCTAAAAATATCATGAAAATTCTTGCTTAATTTATAACACATAACTACTATTGCATCTATAACTGCTACGCAGTTATTGCTTAATTTATAATAAAAGAACTATGCATCAAATAGGAGAAAATACATATCTGATGTTTTCTAAAAATATCATGAAAATTCTTGCTTAATTTATAATACATAACTACTATTGCATCTATAACTACTACGCAGTTATTGCTTAATTTATAATAAAGAACTATGCATCAAATAGGAGAAAATACATATCTGATGTTTTCTAAAAATATCATGAAAATTCTTGCTTAATTTATAATACATAACTACTATTGCATCTATAACTACTACGCAGTTATTGCTTAATTTATAATAAAGAACTATGCATCAAATATGAGAAAATACATATATGATGATTTCTAAAAATATCATGAAAATACACTTGACTTAAACGTTATCTCATAAAATTTAATTTTGGAGGATAATTATTTATTTCTATCTCTATAGAATACTTATTATGTTTATATTACCACTATTAACATAATATTATATTTACCATGGCATCACAGCAAATAAGCTACTTGAAGAATATTCACATCGAATTAAGATGGTTTCGCGGTTTACTAAACTTAAAATACATTTTTTCTTTTAGGAATATGACAAATTCACACGAATTCATAGATTTGATGGAGGCATGCCTGTCTCCCTGTGAATTATGCATAATTTCATTCCATCGCATACAATTAGTTTCTTTATTTTCTTTTGCTTTTGGAAGTAATTGCATATGTTACAATAACTTTACAATCCATAAAATCCGGTGTGTGGTTCTTCACGATGTCATTGCTTGCAACACCAAAGTTCATGAATCGGATCTAAGCTTGCGAAATATTGTGAATGACAAAACCTTGAAACTGATGAAATCGAGTAAATCCCAAAAAGTTGGTAAATTCCTATATAAAATGATCATTTCGAAACGAGCTTTGATTTTGGGTGCTTGGGGATATTGCCGGTTAACCAAGAAACTTTCACTACCTTCGTAGGGAATTTTAGTCATTACTATGCATCGAGTCAGAAATACTTAAAATAGTGCATTTCTTCTAGGGCCAATTAAGCTCTTTTTAGGAATAATTCTTCGAATAATATCAGATAACATGAGTTGACATAAAAATTTTCTTAACTTACGTTGGCATAAAATTTGTATAGTATTGGTCTGTAACTTTTATGTGTATTTATTATTGTAGTTGTTACTATAATACTTACGATGATTTATTTTGATTTCTTTAGTTGTACATTAATTATTAATTTCCATACATATAGAAGACCAATCTTTGAAATAATTGATATTAATTTTGTAAATATATTTATGATTAATTTTTTTTCAGATGTACTACAAATTAGCTTTAGAAATTAATGTACTTATTTACATAGGGCTTTCTTTTTCAGAAATATTAATTCCAAATATAACTGTGTTTATAAGCATTATTTTAAAAAATTCGAAATTTGTGTAAAATCTAATTAACTAGATCTGGTGGTGCGAATACCGCCAAATTGATATCAAATCATTCCATATTGTAATTCATGTGAATTTAATTAGAATTAAAACAAAAAATATAACAAACTATTAATAAAAATTGGTACAGTATATTTACAAAAAATAATTGAGCATAAAAATAGTTGAAATTCCTTATTTCAGCTACAATATATTTAAATGAAAAAAAAACCTCAAAAAAAAATAACATACCTTAATCGATAGAATATTATCTACCAATATAAAAATAATTTTGGACCTTGCGCCATAAAAAAAAACCCAACTTACCAACCAACCTACCAATATAAATATTTAGACACTCATGAAAATGAAGATATTTAACACGTCACACCTTCGATTTTTAAATATTGTGTACAGCATTGATATTAATGGCATGAAAAAATGCCACGAAATTCAGGGGTGCGTAGTTTCCAGAAACGCGTAGTAGTTGGATATCGTGAAAACAGCCGATATTGAAGAAACACATCTAGCGAGTTAAACATTCCAAAATTGATAGGGTTTTTATGATTAGGAAGTAGGAGAGGAATGATGATTGTCGGAATGGGCTTCGATTCTGCATACCTACGAGCTAAGAGACAGAGACCGACGAACATTGTCCAAAGAAATTCGGGAAAACCGCACAACACCGATGGTCCACATTAAGGGGTGATCAAATGAAAAGGTACGAAACGACACGGTGGGTACAAATGTAGACTTTATTCAAATGTAGACTTTGCTGGTCGGTGAGCAGCTTTGGAACCCAAGCGCAACACACTTTTCGATATCAAACCTGCCATGAACAATTGTCCACACAGTTCCATAGGTGACATCCACCTTCACCGCAAACTTTCACAATATGACGCGCCAATGACTTCTTACTAGGTCGTCCACCTTGTCAATAAGATCGCTTGTGAGGACAGTGTTTGCCTGGTCTGGTCTCGGGTCATAACCCACACTCATACAGCCTGCCAGAAAACGAGCACTCCATTTGCTGACAAACTTGTCGTAGACACATTTCTCCCCGTAAACGGTCACCATCCGGCGATGAATAGCTGTCGGTTTCTCACTTCCCGCTGTCAGAAATCGGATAACACCTCGCTGCTCTACAATCGTTGAATTTGGCAACGAGAACGAAAATCCTGTCCTCTTACAGACTGCCACATCATTTGGACGCCGCTTTTGATAAGAGCCTCTGCTTTCTCCTAGGCACGCGGGTGCCCGTGCTTTCTCCGATCCCAGTCAGAGATTCCAATCACATCCCGAGATGTCTCGCTACGTTCTCCCATGGGGGAATATGCAAATATTTAACTGTTACGTTTTTTACGTCGTTTCGTATCTTTTCATTTGATCACTCCTTATACTTCAAGAGTTCTAGCAAGCATCAGAAACTGTTCCTTCGATAAATACCATTCACAGAGGAGCATATTTGCTTGGTTTTCCTGATAGTGGTGCCGCCCATAGACCTTCGATACAAAATCTAATGGTTATGCTCGATTGAGGTGGAGAAAGGCAAGGCGAAATTGTATCGTATAGATGAGTGAAAATACACACAAGCTCTCAGGAGTGATGTATCCAATTTCGACCTCTATCAATCGAATGGTAGAATATATGTTTAGGGTATATCTGCAGAATGCCTTTTGACAGAATCTATTGTGCCAACAGTAAAGTTTAGTGGATTTGGAATTATGATCTGAGGATGTTTCTAGAAGTATGGACTTGAACTCTTGATCTCAATTCATGGTAGGCTTAACGCCCATTCCGACTTCACTATTCTGGACAATATGTCTTCCAGGCAGTGGCTTTTTTGCAGGTTGAATCATTGTTACTTCCATAATAGCAATGCTATTTGTCATGTTAAGCTGAAATGGAAATGAAATGTGTATTGCTATGCTGGAAATAGAATGAACTGATCTGATAGGCTTAAATCCTATAGAACAACACTGGGATGAGTTAGATCGTTGAATGAATGTGTATAAACCTTCCGAAATCAGTGCTAGAACTTACGTGTTTTCTGCAAGCCTAGGGGAAGAAAATACTACTGTTTATCATCCTAACACTTGTAGAAATCATGTTCTAGAGGGTTAAGGCTGTAATTGTCTCACGTGGAGGCTCTACCAAATATTGAACTGCAGTTAGTTGATTAGTTGACGTTTCAATTGCATAGTTGTTTTTATACTAATAAAGAATTCAGTTTCCTTCACATATTTTAATGAATAGTGTGTATTCAGTAAAAAATTAGATATGTACTCAAATATAATATTAAATTTTATATTTTAATAAGTTATAGATTTTAATTTTGATTTCATCTGTTTTTATATATCAACAATAAAATTAAGGAAGTATTGTGCAGGTAAATTGTCTTCTTGGCACTACAAAACTCCAACGAAAGTATTTAAAAGATCAAAAGAAGGGTTAATTTTTTTAGGGCTTTAAAAGTAAGGCAATTTTTAAAGTTAATAATAACAATAAATTACTAGTCATGATTGTAACAGATGATTATGACGATTGCAAATGATTGCCTATTTCTTACCAGCAAAATATATAGATATTTAGACTTTTGTCAAACTTACAACTACATCACCGCCTACCCTGTGTAGTGGTCAGAGTGCCAGACTGCGGATAAGGAGGTCCTGGGTTCGAATCCTAGTTCGGGCATGGATGTATTTCCTCTCTCTGTCTATCCTGTCTTTGTCCTTTCCTTGTATGAATGTGGAGTGAATCCTTGCCTACCCTATAAACGGGTTCCCATGGCATGTGTGTACTGACTAAGTCGGACTCCACACCAAAATATGGTTCAGTTGAAAAAGTGGAGCAGCGCACCCCATATTGTCAGCCTGGCTGGCACATGACAACAACAACAACTACATCACAAAAGGAATATATTTATTGATAAAAAGAAATTTTAAACAAGGATTATCTTTAAGACCACAGCAGATGATATATAATCTAATATATTTATCGAATTTAACCTTTATTTTTGTCATAACAGATCTTTTTTTTTAAATGAAAAGTTGTTTCATTTGACCAGGAAGAAGTCTTTCGTTTTATATAAATGTCGAAAAGTACCACGCACTGACGCGATGGATGCAAGATCTTACTCATGCGCAGTACATCGGAGCGGATATTGTTTACATTTCTACTCTTCTGTTCCTGCGTTTACTTGTCTGTTTCGTTGTCTTCTGCGTTTGTCTGAAAATTTATGTGGCCTCTAAATCGTTGACATTGTTATTAAATATTAGAAGTTTTATAAAGAAAAGAAAATACTTTATTAAAAAATGATATTAATATGACTTATATTGTAAACACAAAATATAATTTCATTTTGTCTCGCATTTGAAAAATAAAATTATCGCAATAGGCAAGGTATAAAACTTAAGAAAATGTTTGATTATTATTTCAAATCACAACTGATTTCTATTGAATCTTATTTACTGTACTTTCAGAACAAAGGCGCATTCTTCCAATTTATTAATTAATACAACACTAAATTTACACTGCCTCATACTTCAGGTTTAAGTCCGACTAAAGTGGCATTAAAATACACAAATTGGAATTTTTTTATATTTTTATAAAAAATATGTAAATTTGCAAAGGTAAATTTAAAAGTATAAATTGAAACTAAGTTTCATTTCTTTATGTAACATTAACATAAAAAAACTAAATACGATGTACTTTCCAGTACTTTTGTTGTGAATAAGATCGTAAACATACCTTTTGCTGGGATATGTTAATTGTAAATGCTAATAATTTTAAATGCTTTTAAAACTAAAAATCATAAGTATTAAAAACTAACTAGAGAATAATACGTTTTTTAAAGGAGCAAAAAATTTTCTTTGTACTTGGTAACTTTCTGATATTTCTGCCCAGTTCACAATAGGTGTTATTTTAATGTTTCTTCAATTCATGGACTCAAAAATGACATTAGAAATATTGTGTTAAAGTTATTTTAAATATATTAGAATTTTTATATATATATATTTTTGCTACTTTTTAATGATATTTAAAATTTGTTACGATACCTAAGTATAAATTAATACATATTTATGCATTACAACAAATTAGTTCAATATGAATCAGTTCAAAACTAAAAGTAATTAAAAATAATATATGTCAATGGAAATTATTAAAAAATTATATAAAAAGCATTTTAAATGTAAAATAACTGAGCAATTCAAATAGTAAATCTTATAATGGTTTATCGTTAGTTAAAAATTAGTTTGAACAATATTATAATTATGTACAAAAAGATATGTGAATACTAAAACCCATAGCAACTCATTTGGATAGAGGTTCTTAATAGTACTATACTATTTAAACTAGTTTTTTTAATGAGATTATTTTAATTTGATAATGTTTTAAAATTTAGAAACTAATAGTTCAGAAACATTCATGCGTTTAAACAAGAAATTAAAAAAAAAAACTTGTATAAACTTTACTTCATAAGATGATTTATTTCAACTTCAAATACTTATCGATTAAAAATGTTTTGCATGGGAAATTTATTAATTTTATCAAAATTTCCGAGGATCGAACCTCGGACTTGTGGTTTGGGAGCATGAAACGCTACCACTGAGCCACCGGGCTTGTTTATAATACATATATTCAACTTAACACATTTCCTACAGTCAAGCAGTATAAAAAAAAGTTTGCATACACTCTTATAAACAGCTATATTTTAAAAAAAATTATAAATGTGACTTCTAGTATTAAAAAACTTGTGAAAAGGACCATGATGAATCATTTTTAAATTTTGCACACCAAGAAAATACGATGAATTTATTTGAAAGTTTGTTGGTATCATCATCCAAAGAAAATCCGTTTCTACTATCCTTTATTAAAAGCCTATTTCAGAATTAAGCAAATTACTTATTTAATCCAGTTTTATTACATTGATAAATCAATTTCAATATATTTGTAAACAGGAAATATTTAATAATTACTGAAAATTGTTTATATACCTCTAAACTTGTTTTCTGCGAAAAGTTACCAAATGTCTGGGAATACTAAAGTGCATTAAAAATTGATTTGATTTTATTATTCAAAAAGATAAAGAGCGATATTTATTGACACGAAATTAACACATTAAGGATTAAGATATCATCATTTGCTTATACTATTTACGCTGGTTCTAAAAAATTCTAATTCTTTAATGTAATATTGATAAGAAGTTATAAAAAACTTATCGTATTTATTAAAAAGCATAAAACTCATTATATAAATACATTATGTTAGCAAATTGATTATTTCAACAAAATTTTTCATATTATTGCAATGGATTTAACTTATTTTGAAAATAATATTCCATTGAATTTTGGGTCAAACAATAGTCATTATTAAATCGATTTAATTCACATTAAAATAGATTTTCACCTAATATCCCTTTTTCTTTCATACTTTCTAATATTTTTAAAAATTTATTTTTCGATATTTTTTGCATTGTTAATTTATAAATTTATAAGCAACTGTGCATCATAGGATTTAAAAATGAATATAACCCCATTTCTAATTTGACATTAAGCCATTTATTTTAAATAATTAAGCATTCGGGAAGATTATATTTACTTATTCTTAAAAATTTTTTCATCGTTTATCTCTAAATTTCTCTCTTTATATAAATGCTCTACATTCTTAAATTTTTTCCCTTTATATACATGTCTTATTCACTAAATAAAAAATCCGTATAATATCAATAAAATTATAACATTTTCTGAGTATTTAAAATATGGAATTTTTAAATACTCTTTTGAAAGCAGGAGAGAAAATACATGACTGTCAAATTTAAGTAAATAAAATGTAATTCAAATTTTCAAAATAAACATATGAGGTATTTAAAAGGTTAAAGAATAAATTATTGAAATAATTAAATAAAGATTTTTAAATTGTTTCTATTTTAAACCAGAAAATACTTTTTTTCGTTTTCATTACATACAATCATCTGGGGCCGGAAAGGTGTGTGTGTGCTTCAATGAAATGTAATATAATATCTAGTTACCTTACCTTATTTTGTAAACGAATAACTAGACTTTTGAGGCAATATCAGGATTAATTATGATAGCAAAACATATTAAGAAATTAATAAAAATTGTTGTGCAATAGAAATTTTATGCAAATAATTTTATTGCTTTATGGGCGATATAGTCACTGAGAATTGTAAAAAACGATAACAGATATTACAGTATAACGAAATAACTGTGGTCAGAAAATATAATCTCTTATAAAAGAATGGGGCATTACCAGCATTTAAAAATGCATATATTTTAATTATGTCAATTAAAAATTATTTTTGCCGATTTTCTTAACTTCAAAACATTGTTGAAATTTTTAAAGCAGTGAAAGCATGTAAAATTTATGAATTCATAACATATCCAGCAACAAATATTTCATAATTACAACCCTAACTACAGTACCAAAATTTTTCTCGGTACTGCAATCAGAGAATATATCTTCTCCAATAAATTTAACGATATAAATTCCAAATTTATAAGAACATTGTATTTCGGAAGTGGGCCGTGGTAGCCTAGTGGTTAGGGTACCGGTCTTCCATCCGGAAGGGCGGGGTTCGATTCCCAATACCGCCAAAGACCCACCGAGTACATGCGATATACGTGCTCGTTAAATCTGTGGAATCGGAAGTCCTGTGGTCGGTCGTTGAGCAGTTACCATGGCTGTAATGGTCTGGAGAAATTTACTCCCCCTCCAGATCAATGCCAACATTGAGGGAATAGATCCTCTGGTGCTGAAATCTATCAGAGGATTTGAAGAGCAAAAGTCGTACTTTCTTCTTCATGGTGTTCTGATTAAACGAAAGACGCTCCCAACTGACTTAAATTCGCATAGCCAGCTTGGCTTGTCCAAGTGTCATTAGTAACAACACAACATTTCGGAAGTTATAATAATCATCATCATTAATCTCGTGCCAGCCCAGGATGTGCCAAAGCCTTCTGAACAAGTCTCTTCCAGCCACCTCTGCTGACAGCCAAACTCCTCCAATTTCTTGTCTCAATGACCTTACAGTCTGCCTCGACTACATCCACCCATCTCAGCTTGGGTCTTCCTCTTCTTCTTGTGCTGAGGGATTTTGCTGAGAAAATTTCCTTAAGGGTTTTATTGTCTTTCATTCTGATAACATGCCCAATCCAATTAAGGTGGCCTATTTTAATCTGATGTATGACGTCTTCCTCCTTGTGCAATCAGTAGGCTGTTGTATCTTCTGCGCCAGACACCGTTTTCTTTTGTACCTCCGAAGACACTTAAGATCCTGCGCCCAATTGCCTCTCCTCTTTCACTGTCAAAGTATCGTCGCGAGCGTACGAAGTTACAATTGTAAGATATTTAAAATTTTTAAATGCATATATAACAAAACTAATCTTTGTAAATTTTAATAAGTTTAAACAGGAAATATATTTGCAATTACAAGCCGAAAATTCTTTTTAGGGCAGCGATTCTACCGACTGCAGAGTCGTTATTCTTAAACCTAGCCAACTAAAACACAAAATAATAATGTTAACGAAAAATAATATAAATTAAGTCCTTCATTAATCAATAAAATATATTATGATATTTTTTGAAATAATTTTCGACACAGCTAAAATGTAGTACTCCGTTCCTTTTATTCTTATAAATTACTAAATATATTCTAATTATATAGTAATTACTAAATTTTTTTCTTATGTATTACTAAATAAAAATATTACGTGAGATGCATAATAATATAATGGTTTATTATAGAAATTTTCCTGACTTCTTTCTTAATTTTTTTATTTTGCCATATATTAAATATTTTGCACATTACAGAACAAAACTTGATTAAATTTCATGAAACTTTGTAATACAATAAATAAAATATTTAAATGAACTTGAACTAAAATATGCATATTTTTGACTTGTGATTTAAATTTTACAAGAATGAAATGAAATTTTATTACAATATAAACGAAGAAAATTGATTTCATTAGCGCATTTTTAAACAATGTATTATTAATTAATTTAGTCATATCTACTTAAAAAGTATCTTGTTACTGAGAACTGAAAATAAGTTCTATAAATTAAAATATTGTGCAGCAATTAATAAATAACAAGAAAGTGCATTTTATCTGTAAATCCAGATTGAAAGTAATAATTACTTTATCAGTTCCAAAATAATATTATTCTTCTTCATTGGCCTGACAGCCCAGGATGGGCCTTTGCATTCCTCAGAAGTGCATACCAGGACCCCAATTTTTGGATAAGGTCATCCAGTTTGTCACTTTTAGTGTTTTTAGGTCGTTTTCAAGGCAGTCACGCCATCGGAGTTTCGGTCGTCCTCTTCTTCTGGTACCAATGGGGCGAGCCAAAAAAATTTTTTTCGTCACCCGATTGTCGTTCATCCGGCTCAAATGTGTCCTACCCATTTTGATCTCTGTATTGAGATAAATTTAACAATATCTGGTTCTTTATATAGTTTATAAAGCTCAGAATTAGTTCTTCTTCGCCATGTATTCTCACATTTTATTCCGCCAAAGATGCTTCCTAAAGTTTTTCTTCCAAAGAAAATGGAGATGGTTTCTTTGTCCTTCTCAGTCAATGTCCACGTTTCAGAATAGTAAGTGAGAACCAAAATAATGTATTCATTCTTATAATATTAGTGATTTAGGAGATCAAACTAGTTATTCTGAAAATATTAACAAAGACTGAAATACAAAGATATGACAGCTTTTCAGTGACTTAGTAATTTATGCCTCATTGTTTCGCATAACACGGAACTGCTAAAAATAAAAATCACTTAGTTGAACTATTAACTGATATATCTTACCTAATGTTTGTGATGACATTAACTAACGACTGAGTGCAGATAACATTTGCTCTCTGTGATAGAAATTGGTGTCAAATCACTATACACTCATAGTTCCAAATTATTAAATAAAAACGTTACATGCTTACATCTTACAAATAAAATTAATACAAAAAAGTGTATTCCAGAAATATTTCAACAAAAACTAATTAGATTTTTCCATAATTGAGCAAAAAAAGCAAGTCTCATTTAATTCCTCCAGTCTAGAAGCAATGTGCATAGCTTACATCTACCTAATGAGAAATTTGTTTAGACATAAAAGTATAGCATATAATCTTGTTTATACATATCATTACTATTCGGAAACATTTAAATGCACAAGTAAAAGATTGTAAGTAATTAAAATTCCTAACGAAGACAGCAGTAATTTTTTGGTGAATAGGAAATTTCCCCATGCACTCAGAACCAGTTCTCGTTTCGAATCGATGAATTTGCATAGCAGTTCACCCATTTCTAAAGTTTCTGATGACTTCATGAGATGGAAAGCTTTTTCCTTCACGTTGTACCGCAAAATCTGGTCAGACTCAGGAATTCTCGATGCAGCAAGTGGCATCATGAAGAACCACCCTCCAGAAATTAACGAAATAAAAAGCCTTTCATATACAAAGAATATAAATTCTTTGCGCTTGTCCATTCCGAAAACAAAAGCGAATAAAGGAAACAACTGGATGAAATGAGATGAAACGAGCCAGAATGCACAAGGTGATAGGGCTGATTCCAGCATTCCTGTCAGGCCATGGATTTCTCCATATTCTTCGAAGAAATTGAATAATTGATGTTTGGTAAGTGGTGATGATCTCATTAACCGGCGGGAACACTCTTCAAGAAGGATATTTATCGTATTGCAGCAATGAATATAATATTGTGTTAGCAGAGATTGTATTACTACAAGAAGGATCCTACACGAGCAGAAATCAAAAGTCAGCACAAGAATTTTAAGCGAATGAGATAAACTGACATTCTTAATAAGTAAATGTTTCTTAAGCACATTATCAACTGTTTCTTTATTAGTGGAAAATATGTAAATACGAGAAACAGTCATTGATAAACAAACTGTCAATGAAATGAAAAGAAATATTCCTGAAAAAAAGTTATATTTTCTTAATATGCATCTATAATTTTTCTGGATAGATTCCCATTTAACAAGCATAGCACTTAAAGGAATATTTTTCTGGTGCAGGGAGTACCAAGTCAACCAGTTCAGAGTCCGCCACAGCACTTCTGTCGAAACCAATTTTTTGCATTTTATATTATTACAATGAATAGTTGTAAAATAAAGGATGTTTAAGTACTCGTATGCAATAGAGAGATGAAATATTATAGCAAAGAGAGCGTGTAACACTATACACGCTAAGCCATTACTACCTGTCTGTAAATTTCGCACACCAAGTGCATACAAAATATTAACTAAGTAATTCCGTTTAAACATACTTTTATAAAAATTCACTCACTTGTTATAAAAGTATTTGAATTATATTTAACAAATAACTCACTGAAAAAAACGTGAACAAAATTTCCTTAACTCTTTTTCTCCCCCAACTTCACAATGCAAGTAAGGCAACTAAAAACGTCGAACATGGTGTTAAAATAAATAGTCAACCAATCAAAATTGAGGACGCATTTTAATTCGTCATTAATAGACGTTAGTACCCGTGATCGATTTAAAAAGACGACAGGCAGTTTATTCAAATAATACTCCAAAGATAT